>JAPZEB010032217.1:0-11526 GCA_029783705.1 Chaetodon striatus
CCTTTCCAAAAACAATAATGAAAACATGAATCAAACATAATTCTCTGATTTAACAAAAGTGAAACTTTCATTCTAACAAATCTTTCTCAAGTTTTCTTCACTTACCGCTGTATTCCTGTCTGGTGTCAGAGCGGTGCAGCCAGTCTGTTGATCTTCTGTCCCGGTTGATGAGCAGTGTGTGTCTCCTTCGCCTCTCTGTCTCGACTGCCAGATGTCGGAGCAGTAGTGGGAGGGCACTCAGGCAGGTGGCTGCTTCCTCACAACCTCAGCTGGTGGGAAACTTTTCAAAGTAGGACTGCTCTGTCTCTTCTACTCAGCAGCACAAACAGCATCTAGCACAATGACATCATAGACCATGCAGCCACGCACTTACGGTAAAAAGAACTGAGGATAAAAAAAGAAGTGCATTAACACTGAGAGTTGTGTTCTTGTTGTTTGGGCAACAGTGGAATGTCACCAAGTACTTCTCAAGTACTGTACAAATTCAAAGTACTTGTACTAAACTTCTCTGCCACATCCAAGAGACGAATATTGTACATCTTACTCCACTGCATTGTTCTGACAGCTTACAGATGCCATTTTTGTTTTACCCCTCCTGCCCAACAAAGCAATGTATCCCCAAATTTGGTGATTTTGAATGTTTGGGATAAAGGATTAAGTGTTCAGTTTTGTGTTTTGTCCAACTTCTTAGGCTAGATAAACTCTTAAAAAAAACTCTTGGACCAGCTGCGTGCATGCATTGTTACAAAGCTGAACACAGGGCTGGTTTTCTGACACCATGAAAAGATGAAGTTTTAGAAATTCTCACAGGACAGCCACACTACAAACATATGATAATCTTATAGAGTAAGATGCATTGCTGTAGATTAAACCACCAGCAGTATATAAAGTGAGTATTAAAATTAGCACAACCTAAATCCATAAACATTTTGGAAAAACAAAATCACACACTGACAGGGAACATTGTACTGCACAGTGACTACTTCTGACAGTTTATGTAGGCTACATTTTGCTGACATACTTTTACTGAAAGTTCTGAATGCAGGACTTTTACTTGTAGTGGAGTATTTTCACAGTGTGGGATTTGTAGTTTTATTTACAAAGGATCTGAATACTTCTTCCACCACTGTGTTTAGTTGCTCTGGACCTGAAGATCCTATTCCATTTATACACTTGCCTGAATTCACCATAGTTGCACTCTTACTGTTCATTTTGCAAACACCTACAGAGCTGTTTCCATTCTGAACATGCTTCATCTGGCATTTTTTTTCCCACACAGGATTAAGTAAGTTGACAGACTCCCTCTTTTCATCATGCATCAGCTCATATTTTGGTCTTATTTGCTTGTGTTAGCTTGTCTGACCTGTTCCACTCCAACCATATGTTTACTCTGGAACCAAAGACGCAATTGTCAACAATCTTGTAGGTTTCAACAAGTGTTTACATAGAGGAATACTGTTTTTTCATGTTGATAACCATGTCATGTTTTGTAGAAACAAGTCTGTAACCTGAGGTACATGGAGGATATAAAGACACACGGGTCAACCAACGTGATTCCTCTTGACTGATGATGGAAGACTTTTGTTTATTCCACTGCATTTCCTTTGTATGTTGCTAATGAGTGTGATTCACAGTTAGTAAATGGACTGCGGATACTGCAGTGGAAATGGGCAAACTCATTTTTGCAGTTGAAAGGCCTGTGTGGTGGAAGGGCAGGATAATTCATCTGTAACTCATTTAGTGGTTAGGCACCAGCAAAGAAAAACATTCAACCCCACTTGCACTCAGGAGTCATCTGCATCGACACCACTGGCTCTGTATGATCAGAGGATTATTACTTTATTAGCTCGACAGTGCATTAAGTGCACCGCAAATAATAATGGCAGGGGCAGAAAGCTTCAATAAGTGTTTTGACCCTTCAGAGAGCTGGTGGAAGTGCATCTGTAATTTCTGATAATGCCATTTTAACTTATCTGAAGTGGTCAGCTAAAGGCCGGAACCACAATGCTTTTATTTCTCCACACACACATACATATGCAGTACATTTTCCATATATAACTCTATGCTGTGTGACTTGATTGTTCAATCGCACAGAAGCCTTATTGTTGGCAATAGATACTCTCCACAATCAGAGCACTTAATAGTGCATCAAACATGGCAATAAAACTGCAGTCATCAACAACTTCATCAGTAGTTGTAACTCATAAGCAGCCTCTTCAAATCTAGGTGATTATTAAAGAATACCACCTGTCTGCATCTACAGGTGGCAGACAATAAATAATGGTGCCGTTTCGGGAGCTGTTGTGGTTGCTCTGTTGATCATAATTGCAGTGATCTACAAAATCTAATAATGTGGGTGGGAAGCTGAAATGCTTAATAGACAAAGTGCATCATCCCAGGCAATATCAAGTTTTTATTTGTGAGTGGATTTTCTCCATTTATTCTGTGTTGTACAGTAGGTTTGTGCTTATTTACACCTTACTCTGGTTAGTCTTGAGCTGCTGATTCAGCTTTTATTACAACTCACAAGTTCTTCCTAAGAAGGAGATAGCTAAGTCAATAACAGTGGTAGGGAGTGGACAGGCATGTTGTAAAACAACATTCCCAACACCACTGTTTTGATTACAGCTGTAGACACAGGGTGTAGCATCTGTCAAATCACTTTTTAAAAACACATTTAAAAAAAAAAAGCTTACATCTGGGTTTACAGCTGAATGTCTTAGGGGGACAGAAAATCTCAGTCTGGTCGATATGTGCTCGCATATTCTCTCTGTATCAGCATGGGTTTTCTCCAGGTACTCCGGCTTCCTCTCACAGTCCATAGACATGCAGGTTAATTGGTGACTCTAAACTGCCTGTAGGTGTGAATGGAAGCGTGAATGTTTGTCTGTCTCTGTCTGTCCCTGCCGACGTGTCCAGGGTGTATCCCGCCTCTTACCCAGTGTCAGCTGGGATAGGCTCCGGCCTCTCCGCGAACCCCAACAGGATAAGCGGTTATGGAAAATGAATGAATGAATATATGAATGAATGATGTGGAAATCGAACATTTTTGGATTCATGCGATAGCTTTAATAGAAATAAATTGGGCTCTGCCTCCAGCGCTGTCTCCTGTTCTCTTTATAAATCTATGAGACTGACATGGTGTGACAACTTGTTGTCATATTAACAGTGCTTTGCATTGACAGAAACAAAAGCAGAAGGCTAAACAAATGGTTGAGGAGACCCAGTCAGCATGGGTTGTCTATTCCTTAGCAAGAACTGGAGGTGAGATTATAACTGTCAGTTTAATTTCTGTCAACAGTAGTATGCTAGCTAACATTAGCTCAAAGGCTGCTGACATAACCTTAACTGTAACCATCCAGAACTCCTAAATATCAAACATGTTTGTAATTATTGGGGTGACCCTAATGAGCATGCAAGCAGTTCAGGAGGCTCCAGACTAGATCAGTAAACCCCTCGCATTATCAAATATTCTGGTACCGATCAAGGTCCCAGATCCGATTTCTCCTCCGATTGTTACGAGGGGTGAATAAATTGGCTCAAAACTCATGTAGTCGGCTGTACACACCTCATTTCCAAGACCGTTATCAGTGGCTATCAGCCTCATAGTGACAGGGTAGGTTCAGAAGGCTGTGATCAGCCCGTCAAATGACCCTTGTCAGTTGTCATCAGTTGCATAGACAGGGACCTCTAGTGGCCGTAAGTAATCATGATGGGAGCAAAGGAGGAAGTCAGATGATGTAGTATAGAGAGCAACAAAGTCTGCATACAGACAAGGTTGAGGTGGTGGATAGATCAAACAAACAAAGGACTTTGACCTAGGGGAAAGCAGTTTGTGTCACATGTGAAACCAAAAGTCTATGTTACTTACTCCATACTCCAGAGTGTCAGACTGGCAAAGACTAAATATCAAACTGTAGCAGTTTTAGGCCCGAGCCCGAATAAAAACCTGAATTCCTTCTGTAAAAAAACATATATATGATATTGTATTTTTAAATATTAAAACATTTGCTATAACCTAAGGGCTGTTAAGTCTCCTGACACCACTTCTCACCACGGTGTGGCACGCAGATGATGATCACCTCCCTTTGCTGCATGTTACGCACATCACTCCCACTCCTGGGGAGACAGTAGGAAATACTACCATTCAAATTGCCGTGCAGCCCCCCACCCCACCCCCTTTCTCTCATTTTCTGTCAGTCTCTCTTGCATGCTCTCTCCCTTTGTTCTCCACTATGTTACTTACTTTCCCTCTCTCTGTCACAGTCCTCCCTCTTCCTCTCTCCTTCCCTGTTTATTCAGTCCATTAATCTCCTGCCATTTACGCACGAGTGCTGCCAGTTTTGGGGGAAAAAAAGAACGAACCTGACCCAATTCAGGCCAGGCAATCATGAGAAATTATAGCCCAGTCTGGCCCAAGCCTGGCGGGTTGGATTGGGCCCAATCGAGCTCAGGCAGAGATTCAGAGCTCTACTGTACAGAAAGCTTTAGGCCTGATGGGATACATCTAAACATTGCGGGTTGCAGATTGCTCTGTGCCAGCCTACCTCATGCTCTTTAGCTGCCATACCCAAACAAGCATGCAGAGAGAAGTGAGAACACCAGCACACGCAGACACAGTCTGACTACCTGTATCACCCCCCCTTTCCCTGATCCTCTGCTCCACCCGAGGAATTCAAATGATGTATCTGTCCTAGTCAAGGCTTGTCCTCCAGTCTCAGACTTCTGTAGAAAATATAATTTATTGCTACATATTTCCCCGCCAACAATAGTTTGTTACACTACTAGTAATATTATTTTTCTAATTACACGCCAAAAAACTGGTGATTGCATCCTTTCTCCTCAAAATTCAGACTTTGCATGTACACCTCTGTGCGAATGTCAGGGTAGCCACCAGTAAGTGCAGCTAAGGCTAGATCGATTGTTTTTTACCTGGGGTCTTCTGTTGCCTGTAACCAGTGTTTTCCCTTAGGATCTGTCTGTAAATTGGAAAGTCAGTCGTGGAGGTAGGCAGCATTTTATTTCCCACATATCCAGCTGCAAGCTTCATTAGTTCCTCGTCACTTCTTGTAGCCTGCCAGCTGTTCATGATTAAAATCCAGTTTGGGTTGTTTAGCCAGTGTAGGACTACAACCATCTTCCTCAGCCAAGGAGGGCAAAGCTTGGGCTGGGTGTATTTCCTGAAACACCTACTATTTGCTGTAGTAGGTGTTTCTGGAGGTTTGAGGGTTTGTTTGTTTTTTGTAGTGGAAAGAGTCTTAGTGCCACATCTAAAAACTACAACATTGTTGTCATCTCTCTGTAATGAGAGCTGATTCAACTCATTTCATGATTGTAAACTGTTATGTTAACAGTAGAGGAAGCACTGCTATCTCACACCTGCACATTTTAGAGTGTGTTTTTGTTTGTTTTGTTTTTGCTGTTAGGCTGAGCCCTGACTGAGGAAGGGAGGGTTGGGGCCTGTGTTGTTTGCTGTGTTCTCACCTTGCACTTAATCTTTAGTTTTACTTGTCTGTGTGTGTGTGTGTGTGTGTGTGTGTGTGTGTGTGTGTGTGTACAGTCCCCTTTTTTGCACGGGCTAGAGTGGGTCTTCCCTGAAAATTCCCTAATATTCTTAACTTACACAGCCACATTTTTTGGTATGCTCAGGTTTTAGCTTCGCCTGGGACTCCCCTTTGTGTCAAACTGGTAAAGAGTCCTCACCCTCCGGTCACTCCTGGCTCCAAAATCACAAGTTGGCAACAATCAAAATGCCAAACTCAAGGCTTCAACAATGGAGTCTGCAAACCAATGGGTGACATTGTGGTGACTGAGTCCATTGGTTTATATAAGCCATGCTTCTAACCCATATCTGTGAGAATTATAAGCACTGATAACACCCATTCAATCCATTGTTAGCAAATCAAAGGGTGCAGTGAGCAAGCACATTCAATAACAAAATCACTGGCGCACTGACATAGAACGCAGCCATTATTGATTTGGTCAGTGACGTGTAAAGTCAAATATCTGCTGTGACAAAGACCTGTTGACAGTGTGTGGATGGGAAGTCAGAGAGGGATTGTGTCCTTTATATTGCATTGAGGCATCCTTCTGGTTGGTTGGTTGGTAGACTGTGACAAGATTAGTACAGATGTTGGAGTGGCACTGAGTGAATTGGCCAGAATTGGTCAATATTGATTTAATTTCCAGATAAGCCGTGATTGCACTCACAACAGCAGTAACTGACACTCATGAGGGACTCTTCCAAATTATGTAAAAAGGGGACATTTGAATTAAAGGAAACATGCTACCTCCAGTGTGAAACATCCTCTCTAGCAGGAGAATTGTTGCAGTGTGATATTGTTAATGCTGCTGCAAGCCCTCTGAAAGAGGAGGCTGTGGTGGATAACAAGTGTGTAACTTGACACCAGAGACTGGTTGGCATGCTATTTCCCCATTAACACTCAGTATTGGTTTCCCCTAAACATGAACACAGTCTGCCCCTAAACTTATTCAGGACCACGATCATTCCTTAACATTAACCAAGTTGTTTTATTTGTCTTAGCCTAATTAAAAGCTGTCTTAATCGATTTTTTTTTGGCCACCTGGGGGCAGCAGAAAATGCTGTTAATACCATATTAATCACCTATAACCGTTTCATATGGTGGACTGTTGCCTGTTAATTAATTCAGCAAATATGAAGCAACATTTGCATTCATTTGGAGTTTGTGTGCACTTGATAAATGTAAGTCAAACATTCACTCTCCCTTTAGTTCTGTTATTGTCTCTGCCAACTCCTGAGGGAAATATCTGACTCTTGAGCTGCTAAATGCTCCTTTAAGTAGGCTACACCAGCTCATCTCTAACTGTGTCTGGAATTTTCTTCAGCTTTAAGTATGGAGTTTGTAGATCACAAAGCACTCATGAGTTGTTTTAGAAGGAACCAACAGACATCATTTAGGTATGAACGCTTGTTAACTTGTGTTTACTGGACACAGATACCCTGCATATTTGATCAGGGCCCAGCGACTTCTCAGCCTTTGCTCCAGCACCGCTCCTTTCATGGAAGTGAGAGCAGCTGCTTCCCTTAAGTCAACACACATCAATTATCACCATGTGATCAATTTTATAATTTGTATATTTACACTGCTGGGTAGTTGTTAAGCTCCCCAGCACTTTTTGCCTACTTGTAAAGTAAAGTTTAGTTTAGCAAATGTATCACTATTTAACAGACAGATATATGGAGCTGAGATAATAAAAGCTGGCTTACATAAGTCAAAGACTGTTAATACGCGGGTGGTCTATTTACGATCTATTGTGATTCAGATGGGTTTTTTTTGTCGCTCTGACAAAGCTGGTAATACCCTGCAGACTAGGATGTTTATTCAGGTCACATTATCTCTGAAATTTACCGTTCACCTCAGCGCTTTGGTGGAGTGTTTCACAAAGCAGTGCTCAGAGATAGGACCCAGCCAGAACATTGGAGGGGAACAAACAACTTTTAAACTTTTGTGGTTTCCTAGTTGCTGACATTGTACGTGCAGGAGTTCAGTGTTGGTGATGTACAGATATCATTTTAAACATCCTGGATGTTTCAGGTCAGTGGAAACAGTGGTACATCTGACTGTTCATAAACCACGTAGGTGCAAAGTTTATTTAACATAATAGATTAGCGCAGCATCTCTGTACATGGAAAAATATAATGTATTCAAATTATATTTAACCGCTATGTGTCATTTTATTAACATTCACCAAAGGAATGGCTTCAGGCCTTGTTTAGATAACCTCCCACACCTATCCAGCACGGATAGCACAGAAATAGTTGAGTGTTTGCAAACACACAGATAAATCCATTTGACATTGTGTAAAAAAAGTAACAAAGACGATCCTGTTTATCTCCCCTGAGAGCACAACTTCAAAAAGCTTCCCAGTACTGTTTATATGAAGATGAGCACTCGATGAAGCACTTGTTATTTTATGAGGGCTTTCCAGTGTAAGTTAATTGGAAGTTAATTTTACTGGATGTTGTCAGTGATCATGGTCGGGTCATGAGTCATAAGGCAATCTCTGAGTCTTTCAAAGGTTGTATGTCATCTGTTTCAGCTATGACTAGATGCACTAGTAATCTGAGGCATTATGGGCGTATTCTACATAAATGAAAGGACAGATTTACTAATTACAGTAATTATCTCATTATCTGTAAAGAACATCTTTATTAATATGATCAAAGAGAACTATGGAAAAGGCTTTGAACACAAAGTTTGGGCTTTTTGTCTGACATGACTGTGATCACCTCCATTCAGACCTCATGAAACATAAGTCATGAGTCATAAGTTATAATGACTGTTTTGGTGTAATACTTAATCCGCATGATCAGAGTTCTAAACATAAAGACAAAATACACATACACTCTCATTTATATATAGAAGTTTAGAAATGTGTACATTCTACAACTATCTGTCATATGTTTTCCAGTGAACGTAATCAAGGCTGCAATTATCTTTCCTTCAAAACCTTTTTGAGAAAACAATTTAGTACTATAAAACATGCAGAATTCATTGCAATTCATGGGCTATATAGAACCCAATTTGATCTCAAGTTGGCCGGATCAGTAAAACCATTATATAATGAGGAAGTACAAGTACATTCTGTAAACACTCATCCATTTACAAAACAGACAATACAGGAAGCCTCTGGCTGGTGGTCTGGTGATAAGTCTCTGGGGGCAAGAGAGTGCTGCAGGAATGAATCCTAAAACCTGGAAATGAATTAGCATTGTAGCACTCCCGGTTCCCTCATCTCAAATCAGTGGGTTTTTGTAAAGGGTTTTTGGTTAGATGTCTGAAGGTCTGTGGTTAACAGAGACCTTCAGACATCTAAGTTTAAGAGACTATCGCTTTTTGTTCTACAACATAAATAACAACAATAAACACCCCACTCGTGAATTTTGAAGCTTTTATGTGTTTTTTTTTTTTTAAAGATGGTTGCCAACAAGTGGCCTTATGAGACTACAGCACGTCATTACACCAAACACAGCTTTGCAGTCTTGTCATGGTGGTGACATTAGCTATGCGACCATCATTATTTATGGACATCGATATCCAGGCCAAGGCGTACTCTTGCATGTGCCAGCCATTTCAGCTAAACTGTATAAAAAAATACATTTGCCTATGAATGCAGATGGACTTTTCTCAAACAGCTAAATCATCATCAGACAATAGCTGAAGGGTTCTGAGACTACATTTCAGCCAATGTGTTCCAGCTCTCCAAACAGACTGCTTACCTGCCATTCAGACAAGATTGATGGATACCTCTTGGACTACAGAACTGAGACAGAAACCAAACTGCTTCTGTTTCTACCAAATACTTGTCCTTCAGAGTCTGCATACATATGTAGACTATATTAATAGAAATTACAAAATAGATGATGAATAGCCTGAGATGTCTTTATTAGAAGTAGTGCAATTTCAACAATATGTCACTATCATTACATGTGCATTTTTCCTTTCACTCTCACTCCTGTACAATAATACTGGCATCGCCACACCAGACTACAGTGGAAGCTACCAAGGAAGCAGGTTAAGTTATCCTCTGCCTTACAAACTATTTACAAATCTTAAGTTTTGGCAGCGCCTTAGCAGTAGGGTACCACCAGTACTGTTTATGATAAAAGTCTGATACAGGATCTTTTGTACGAAGGCTGCTGATTGACAACATTTTGCACAGTGTTCATTGTCCATAAATATGACCACAATAAGTGTTCATTGTTTTTTTCAGAGAACTTTGTTGTAGTAAGAAAAAGGCCTCTGAGGCAGCATTTAACATGAAGTCAGCCAGTCCTGAAATCTGGCTTCTCTTCACAGGTGCATCAATATCAGGTGAGCAGTGTCATCATCCAGTGGGCCGGATTGGAGCCTTTGGGGGGCTGGTTGTGGCCTGTCAATGTTGTATTTGACACCCCTGATATAGACACTTAATTCTGAGGAGGTAGTGTTGATATCTTACTGACAGATGTGTATCACATGTTGTGTGATACACACTTACTCACACATGACCTGTTAAATACTGTCACATGTGTGTTACGCGCACCAAACGAAAAACACATGTACCCAGTCAACCATCAGAGAAAAGACGGAAGTAATGAATTATGCAATGCAGATCGAGAGGCTGGAGTGAGTCGAGTGATTAGTCAACTGAGAGCAGAGTCACATTCTTTGTTAACAAAGGCCAGATATAATGGAGATCACACCCTAGTTGCTGTGGATACAGCTGTGTGTTTCACCATGCTTACCCTAAAACAGCACCCAAAATACTGACAACACATGTGGCTTGTTACACTCACACTGAAACTGCAGTTTAAATTGTTCAATACAGATGAAAAGCTGTGGAAATATTTATTACATCACCACTGTATCTGTATTCATTTGATATTAATCAGTATGAAAGCCTCCTCACCAGCATTTCCCTGACTGACTTTATGCAAGGTATTTGGGAACTCACTCCCTGGCACCAACTCTCCCATTCAAAGCTCCTTTTTTGGCTCTGTGTTGTGTGGAAAAACACACACACACACACAGGTTTACACTAACACTCGATGCATGGAAAACCCTCGGGCATAAATCCCTCACCAATGTGAGTCAGATCCAGTCTGGCTCTCCTCCAGACCAGACATGATGACATTTGCCGAGCGGGAACCAGTAGAGCTGAAGCAACCTGCGTTTAAAGAAGGGAGAGACACCCTAACTCTCATTCAGCCTCTTTGACAGGAGGCACTGGCATGGGGGTAAAAAACTACCAGCCCACATCCAGGTGAAACAGGACGATGACTTTCAACTTCCTGCCAGAACACAGGTGAGTCCCACACAGACAAGATTCAAATCTTTGTGTTAAGACAGATAGATGAGTAAAATCGATGTTAATCTATAAGATTTGAATATGAAGAACTCCTTTGGATGTTAGCAACAGAACAGAGGTCATGTTTGGAGTTAAGAGGCAGTGGGGAGGAGAGAGCTAAGGTGACGCATGCTTGTGTTCAAGATGGTATATGGCAATAGACATTAAGAAGAGTGAAATGTATCAAATTCAATGAAATGTGAATGTTACACATCATACTGGCTGATATAAAACACACTTTTCTCACTCTTTTTAATTGTTGTCATCCATAAACTAAACTATACTTATGTTCCTTAATCACTAAAGTGTCATAGAGTGAGTTTTAAAAGGGCTCTTCATTTTAAAGTAAATTAAATTCATGCCTCACAAATGCTTTTTCTGTGAAAGTTAGCTTAGATAAGGCTAGGTGATGTTCAGCATCAGTTATGATAAATGCTGCCTATAAAACTAAGGAATTTACTGATGGCTTGTTTGCTTGCCCGGGCCTCTGCCTGCTTACTCAACACTGGCTTAGTCATAATAAAACAGAAAGGTGAGAGTTATGTGGTGGAGATACACTAGTGTGTGTGTGTGTGTGTGTGTGTGTGTGTGTGTGTGTGTTTGCACCTTTTAATGGGTAGAGCAGAGATTCTGAACGTTTATACTAAAGAGATT
>JAPZEB010032294.1:0-11521 GCA_029783705.1 Chaetodon striatus
ACCCCACCCATCACACACACACACACACACACACACACATACACACACACACACACACACACATTGTCATCTGACATAGGTTGATAAGATCTGAATGTATCTAATAAATCAATCAGCCAGCTTTCTCTTCATAACATCTGGAGGTTGTGCTAGAGATTAATTATAATAACTAAAAATGAATATTAATTTTTATCTTGCTAGCAAGTCTGGATCAGGATAGATGATATGAACATCCACTGACATGTCTTTATATTAACTGTTCAATCAAAATGTAGTTAAGGATAAGGTATATTGATGTAATGGGATGTAACTTTGTGATCTAAACTTTCTCTTACAGCTAACATGGTAGGTGAGAAGTGCAGACACAACATAATATGCCTGCTGTTTGTGATGGGTTGCTGTGTTTTTTAAATGGCTGGATGACACTCTGTAACCAGTGCTATATTCGTGAGTGTTGGTTCATGGTGCCAGATTAGTGATAGTACATTTTGAAATCAAAAATAAACTTTGGCATGAAAATCAAAACCTGAACGAAAAAAGGAAGGACTGAGCCTAATGTCAGCTAGCTGTCACTTATAAGCAACAAGTGTTGTTATTGCTGGAGTCTTTAGAGCGGACTATGGGTCCAGCATCATGACTGTTTCTCCTTAGCATTCAGATTATATGTAAATATGCCCTCAATACTGTCCCCTCCACACCTGAACATTGACAGAAAGTTGAAACTGAGAATTACTGACACTGAAAGTGTTACATTACAAAAAAATCAGACGATTGTCATTGAAAAACTAATTCCTCCTGCACTGCTTTTTTTTGCAGTGGGTTTGGCTCATCTTCTGACGGACAGATCTGAGTGACATTGTCTGCTTCAAGCTGTCATTTCATGCAACATGTGGAACTTTGTGGAAGTAGCCTGGTGTTCTTGAGGTTTCTAACTTCAGGTGCCTTCTACAGTAAGCCTGCAGTGTAAGTCTTAATAGTGAGCAAACTGTGGTCTGGTGGTTTTCATCTGCCTTTTCTCAGGGAAGCTGCCTCTTAACTCTTAGGTATGTATATGTAAATCTGCATTCGCATTCCTTTATTAAATTGTTACCCAGTTGGTCATTTCAGTGTTTCCATGCACTTCACAAGCTTATGAAAGCCAGTGCAACACAGTGGTGGCCTGCTTTATAGCCTTGGCCTCCACTATTTGCAGAAACTGCTGGCCTGTTTGTACTGGGCTCTGTTTCTGCAAGGATTGTCTTTAGGAGCCTCAAAACCTAAAGTACTTTTGTAACACAGCTATTGGCTCAATGGCCCTATCCAAACTTGCTTCAGCAAAGAGTAGTGAAGCTGTTTCTGATACTGGAAATGTTACTGTGTATGGTTGGTTTCTTTTTCTTTTTCTTTTTTTTACCTGGGTTGCCATTTGGTTGTACTTTGTTTTTTTTTTGTTTTTTTTGTTTTATTTTGTTTGTTTTTGTTTTTTCAGTTTGGTCATGTATGATTTATTTCTTTGAACAGTTTCCTCCTGTTGTGTTTTTTGTTAATTATTATTGTTATTAGAATTGTATGTAGTTGTTCATATGTTTATATTGTTGATTTATTTCTCATTTTCTTTGTTTAATGGACTATGAGCATGAGGTGCAGTATTAGTCACAGATGATATAGAGAGACTGCTCGTCATCTAAAGTAAAAAAGTATAATAATGCCATAACATGTATTTGTATTTGAAAATCTTCTTATCTGTACAGTGATTCTTCAAACCTGTATGGCCTTGTTAAGTCTTAAAGTGGTTAAAGTTCATAATGATATCCTGGGGATTAAATAACTAACAGCGTACAGTGCCAGCCGCTTGCCATTCCACAATTTGGAATTATGCGCGGGATTATAATACAAAAGGAAATTATCCCCGCCTTTCTGCCACACACTGGTGTAGGTTTACCTCAATACTGACTAACCAGTTCAACAAGTTGGACCTTCCAGAGGAATATTTATTCAGATGTATTTATTCTACAATCAATTGAAACCCCTTGATATGCTTCTGTTAATCTGTCCTTAAAGCTAAATTAGATGCAAAAAAAAAAAAAATTTAAGGGGGGTGAATACACATTATAGGCACTGTAAGGGACACTGGAGGGACATCTCACTGTGATGACACCACTCACCGGTCATCCAGTGTTACTTCGTGTTCTTCTGATAGACAACCGCTGATCACTTGTTAGTTCAGGAACAGCCCAAGATATTGCCTTTTCTGACTCAGCTGGAGAGCACTCTTCTTGTACAGAACTGATGGCAAAATCCAGCTGTGTGCCTAAATCATGACGCCAGTGCATGCCATGGCTTCCCATTGTGATAAAGTGAGAATCAGCCAATCGTCTACATAGGTCTGTATTTTTTTATTTTTATCTGTGCGATGAGGCTGTGAGACTGCGAAATCATCACAAGACAACTGGAGAATCATCATGGCAGTGCCCTACTGTTAGATGACAACAAACCACAGAATTAGTAAAACAAACCTGGCTTTCTTCCTTAGACTTTCGCTCAAAGCTCTGGATAACCTAGAAAAGTCTGTGGACGAGAACGTCCACAGGCTGCACGTGTTGAGCCTAAAACACCCAAGACGAGACTTGTCCACCAAAACTGAGGACGATGGGACCACAACTATCAAGGTCAGTGTGCCCAAATTCATGATCAACAAACATTCAATCCTGGAAACACTACACACAGACATAGAAGACCTAAAAACCAATCTTGAATACATCCAGTCACAAATTGAAACTTTACAGGTGGAATATAAGGAACTTAAACTTATGCACTCACTACTCAAGTTAACACAATTTCATGTGAAAAAAAAATGCTGAAAGAAACCATCCTGGACCCCCAGAGCTGTGCATGTGCAATAATCTAATTTTCACAGGTATAACAGAACAACCACAAGACAACCCAGAACAAGTGATAAAAGACTTAATGCAGTCAGCCCTGAAACTGACACAAGACTCCATCAATCATATAACCCTCCAACATTTCAAACAAAAAAGAACTTGCTAAAAGCTTTAAGAGAACTTAAAGAAATAAACTATAGAATGAACAACAATACCCGCAGGAGATCCAGGACAGAGGGAAGAAGTTGCTCCCAATTCTCAGACAGTACCCTGAGAAGGGGAGAAGAGTTGCACTGCCGGTGAACAAACTGTACACATAGACAGTCAGCTATACCAAGACGGAAACGTCACCACCTGGCCATAATCTCATGCACTGGGATCCCACAACGTGTCTGAATAAGCGAAAGTGAATCAGATTGAAATGGACCAAGTCATCCGTTACATGCAGGAGCTCCTGAGCATCCCTCTGTCTCTTTCTCTCTTTACCCATCTTTCTACGTGTTTATCTGTCTGTCTGTTTATCTATCTAGTTGTCTGCATATCTACCCACCTGTGCATCCTTCTAATGATCTGCATGTCTGTCTGTCCATTTGTTTGTCTCCATATTTGTCTGTACATCTGTTCATCAATCTGTTTGTCTGTCTGTAGGCACCTCTTCCTGAGTGATATTTGGATTTACATTGATGTCTGAATGGATGGTTGTAAAGGCATTGCTATATTCATATGGTTGCATGTATGTGTGTATGAGTGCATATATGTATGTTGTACGCGTTGGTGTATATAGTCATGTATAAATGGGTATGTGTGTATATGGTTATGTGAATGGGTGGATGTGAATGTGTATGTATATATGTGCCTGTGTTTATCCACACAAATAACATAACTCATTTACCAGCTGAGTCACAATCATCTGTACGCCTACGTATGTATGCTAAAATAGACATGAATGAAAACAAACAATGGTCCCCTGATCTATGAACTGAAAAAACATTTGTATAAGCGTGTGCAAAAATATATACATATGTGTGTGTGTGTGTGTGTGTGTGCATGTTTTTGGATGTGTACGTGTGTATATGTTTATGTATGTGTGTGTATACATATGCATATATGTATGTATGTATGAGTATGTGTATATATATGAAGTGCCGCCAGGGACATTATTCAGAATTACCTCTCACACACACATGTGAAATGCTTTTACATACACTACTGAAACACTCTCACACGGGACTTCCTGTGACGTCATGGACGAGTCGGCAGCATAGTGACAGAGCTCCGCTGGACAAAACTTAAGAAAATAGTGACAACTTTAATACTTCGAAGCAGAAACACAAAAAGACTATTCTTAAAGTATGAGTTCATCCGCCAGACAAAGGTGACAGGATAAACTTGAGTCTTCGAAAGGAAAAGAATACAACAAGCCAAACCCACCGAGCCCAGCTAGCATGGACACGGCTAGCGGCAACAAGTGTCAACCAGACCTAGCGATACTGGAGGAGCTGAGGAGCCTCCGAAAAGAAAACCAAGACGGACACAATCAAACTACAATGGCCCTCAACCGTCTGGAACAAACCGTGTCTGATTTAAAGGACCAACTGGTGGAACATGGAGAGAGAATTGGACAGCAAGAGGAGAGAGTCAGCACGGCCGAGGACACGGGGAGGCGCCATCACAGGGCGCTGAGATACCTGCTGCACTGTGATATAGACCTCTCAGCTAAGTGTGATTACCTCCAAAACAGACTGAGACGAAACAACATCAGGATTTTTCATGTCCCAGAAGGCAGTGAAGGAAGAGATACAGTTGGTTTTGTGAAAGATCTCCTTCAGAAGGAACTCAAACTACCGCTGGACATGGACATCAGGATTGAGAGGGCGCATCGGTTACTGGTGGCCAAGCCCATTGATTCAACAGCTCCCCTAAGATCCATAATAGTGAGATTCTTAGATGCAGGGGTAAAAGATGCAATTCTCTTTCAAGGCAAGCAGATTTATTTCGATCAGGACTACTCTCCCGATCTACAACAAAAACGCATGAGAGTCCACGATGTTAGCAGCTTAAAAGAAGGACATACAGGCGGGGTGCGTGTACCCAGCGCAACTGAGGATAAAGCTGAATACCGAGGAGAAGATATTTACAACACTAACGAGGGCCACGACACAGCTGAAGGAGCTGGGGATTGACGTGCGCTGCAGAGAGAGGGAGCGAATCGAGAAGGAGCTGAAGGATGGATGGAGAAGCCAAGAGAGGAGAAAGAGGGAAGCGGCACTATCACCTACGGACCTCAAGGCTTTCCTGCAAGGGACAGACTTAACATACTTTGTCACAAAGGTAGATAAAAAGCTAGCTACAACAATGGTAAGGACATCAACCCCATATTAGATAACTAACGGACTTATAGGAATAATACATTCCTATATGTTTTTTGAGATGAAGATCTGAGTATATTTTGTTGTCACAAATGTATACAAAATTAGGTTATGCGTTATATAGTCCAGACGGAGGCTATGTTTAAGTTGTATGAGTGGAATACACTCACCTAGACCTCTTTTGCATATTAACAATGTAATATTGGTCACATTTGCACTGTTAGTGCTTTTCCCCACAGAGGGGGTAGGTCACACCTCTCTGGCCCAGTGTCAACGGGGATTTTACACAGTTAGAGTTCAGCAACTGTGTCAGAGTGGTGAGGTGCAAGTTCAGTTCTGTGTTGTGTTCTTGTTTTTGTTTTTCCTGACATGTGTTATGGACGCTGTTTTGTTTAGATGCATTATGACATTTTGGTTTAAACAGGTAGGAAGATATGTGATAAGACCATATAGAGACTATGGCTGAGCTGAAGTTGATAAGTTAAATTATAAGAGGAATTAATAATCCGATCAGAAGGAAAAAAATTCTCGGGCAGCTAAAGAAATCGAACTGCTCAGTGGCTCTGATTCAGGAAACACACCTCTCTGAGGCAGAGCATTTGAAATTGAAGAGAGACTGGGTAGATCAGGTCTATAGTGCATCATGTGGGAAGAAAAAGAAAAGAGGGGTTGCTATCCTTATTAATAAATATGTGTATTACACTAATGTGAAAATATTTCAGGATGATGAAGGCCGATATGTTATGGTGATTGGTTCAACTGGGGGAATAAAGATGACTATACTGAATATTTATGCCCCAAATGAAGATTGCCCAAGCTTTTTCAAAAATATCGCAGCTCTTCTGGCAGAGAAAAGTGAGGGGATTATATTAGTAGGGGGCGATTTTAATTGCACACTAAATTCAAGACTGGACAGGCTATCTACAATAAGCAAACCTCAGTCTAAAATGTCCAAAGGGTTATCCAGTATGATGAAAGAACTTGGCCTAGTGGATGTCTGGCGGCACCTCCATCCTAACGAGAGAGACTACACCTTTATGTCCCAAGTGCACGGGAGTTATTCAAGGATAGACCTCTTCTATATATCAAAAACTGAGCCATGGCCTAGTTACTATGAACATTAATCTAAGGTTAGAGAATCATCTTAGGCACTGGAGACTCAATGTCTCATTATTAACAGACACAAACATTAAGCAAGAAATACGAGGAGCGCTATCTGAATACTTTGCTATAAACAATGATGGAAATGTTACTCCCTCAATTGTATGGGATGCCAGTAAGGCCACAATGAGAGGGAAGATTATCTCCATAGGATCTAGAATTAACAAACAAAGACTGGCAAAACAACAAGAACTGGAGGATGAGATAAAACAATTAGCAAGAGAACACAGACAATATGGAAAGGCAGATACCCTTAAAAAATTAAAGGAAGTGAGACAACAACTAGATGAACACCCGACATATAAGGCAGAGGGAGCTCTCAGATATATTAATAGAAAATACTATGAAATGGGGAATAAAGCAAACAGGCTGCTGGCTTTTCAACTCCGGAAAGCTCAATCCAGCCGTGCAGTTCCCAAGATCAGAAATTCTGAAACTAATCAGGTTGAGACCCATCCTACCAAAATAGACTCATTTGCAACATATTACAAACAGTTATACAGGGCTGAAGAATTAGAATTTAAGGAAGAAAACATTATGGAGTTTTTAAAACCACTTAAAATGAACAAACTATCAAATGAGGAAGCAATAACCTTAATAGAACCCATCACAGAAAGTGAAATAAAAGAAACCATCGCCAAATTAAAAAACAACAAAACACCAGGAACAGTTGGATTTTCCAGAGAATACTACAAAGTTTTTGTAAATGAGCTCGCCCTCATATTATGTAAACTATATAATTATGCCATCTTGTCATCGAGTGACAAGATGGCCGCAGGTGAACCACGCAGCTCGGCAGGTGCTGCCGGTTTTCCCCTGATGCCACCTAAAATCACCAAAAAGCCGCCCATAACTCCTAAATCGAAGAATGCCTTGACACAAAGTTGGATTCTTGTTGTGATCCTGCTCTTGTTGTCAATTAGACATTGCTTTTTAAGTGACGACGCCGACCGCAGCCATCGCCCAACATGGAAGAGCCAGCAACTTATCCACTCGAAGCTTTTGAACAACGGCTTAGCCAGAGCTCATCTAACGACAAAGGACAAGGGACTTACACCAGCTAGCTCTTGTCTGGGACTCGTTCGGCTCACATTAATGCTGCTTCTAGCTGGTGATACAGAAATAAATCCCGGGCCACAGTCAGCTGCTAACACCGAGCTAGCTCAGTCAACGCCACTAGCCCAATATGATTACAGAATGGCAAACAGCAGACAACCTAACCAAACTGTGTTCATCTTACCACCTATGTCCCCGTGGCATTATTTCCCAGTTGTGCCATGGCCTCTTCATAGTGAGTTGTGGAGAGCCTGGGGAGGCTGCCCTGTGGCCTGGCCCAACAGGTGTCGGGGCTGTGCCGGCGCTCCTCATCGGACTACATGCTCGAGCAGGGCTGGCAGCAACAACCCAGCCGCCAGTATTGTCCTGGAGCGCAGAGGCGCTGAGGCTCCGGGGTGGACCGGCAGCTCCTGTGGGTGCAGTGGCGGCGGCTGTGGCCCCTCCAATGAATGAAACCCGACAGTTTGCGGCCGGGCAGTTATGTGGTTCTCTCTCGGGACCACTGACTGGCAGTGGGGTACCTGCTGCGGTAACAACAGTGACGATGTCCCCCAGCGGCAGCATAGCGAGGACCGTGGCGATGACGGCAGCGACAGCCTCTCCAGCGGGTGGGTGCCTACAGCTTACTGCTGAGCAGCTGGATGTCCCTCTACCAGGGCTGCAAATCGGCGGCGGTTCAGCGGCAGCAGCAACAGAAACAGCGACGGCCTCTCCAGCGGGTGGGCGCCTACAGCTTACTGCTGAGCAACTGGATGCCCCTCTACCAGGGCTGCAAATCGGCGGTGGTTCAGCGGCAATGATAACAACAGCGGCAGAAACAGAGATGACAACGGCAACGGCCTCTCCAGTGAGTGGGCGCCCACAGCCAAATGCTGAGCAGCTGGATGCCCCCATTCAGCAACTGGTACCCAGCAACAGCAAGTCACCACCACGGACATCAAAGGACGCTATCAAAGCAGTGGTGGGTGAGTTAAAAACTGGAGTTCACTCTAAAAACCTAGTTTTTAAGAAGAAACGGTTCATTAAATTAAATACAACACTCAACCAAGCTAAAGCGATCTGGGACCCACAATATAAACCAAGGGGTCTGTTTGGCGAGCATTTAAATATTCGGAGCATTCTGCCCAAATGTGATCAAGTCCATCATGTATTAGCAAACTCAAACCTGGACTTTTTATATTTGTCTGAGACTTGGCTAAATACGAATTCCCCGAATGCAGGGCTGCAAGTACCAGGTTATGACATTTTCAGGAATGACAGAGTGGGATCTAGGGGCAGTGGAGTAATGTTCTATGTAAAGGTTAGTTTAAAATGTAATCTGTTAGAGTGGAATTGTCGACACAATCTTGAATGTATTGCTCTTAAGATCGTTCTCTCACCACAAATGTCAGTTACACTTATTGAAATATATAGACCTCCAGCAACCTCGACTGTTTTTTATGAGGAATTTACTTAAGGAATGTGCAATGAAAAATGAAGTGATACTATTTGGAGATCTAAACATAAACTGGTTGGACAAAACAAACAGGAGACGACTAAAATCAACACTAGATATATTCAGCTTTTTTCAACTAATTGAAGGGCCCACCAGATTAACTGCTCAATCCAAAACCTGTATAGACCTTCTTTTTACAAATAAGCCTTAGCGAATTCAGAAGTCTTTCAACTTTGTTACTGGTCTGTCAGACCATAACTTAATCATATTTTCAAGAAAACTGTCTAAAAACAGATACAGGTGCCCCTCTGCAAGACCTGAGCAAATGAGAATACCAAGGAGGGAGATCCCAAATTTGACACAAGCTCTAACTAACATAAACTGGGCTGATTAGCTCATCCATGAACATGTTAGTGATAATTGTAATGCTTTTATGACTGTTATTCAGGAAACAATGGCTACATTCATTAAAAAATTTAAGGAAAACCATCAAAAAAGAATCACCTTCCCTGGTTAAATCAAACTTTATGGTCACTCATGAAACATAGAGACCATGCTCTCAAAGTATGGCTCAAAACTAAAAGGGTCAATGATAGACAGATTTTCACCTCATTAAGAAATAAAGTTGTGAAAGAACTCTGATGTGCAAAGGCAAATTTTTTTTATCAACATGATAAGCAATGCTAGAGGAAATACTAAAGAAATCTGGATTAGCATTAAAAAACTGTCTGGAAATTATGCAGTCAACAAAGCAATTAAGGAGCTACAGTTAGAGGGAAAAATAATTAATGACCCAAAAGGCACTGCAACAGCTCTGAACAATTACTTTGTAGATTCTGTTAAGGAGTTGGCACAGGGTTCCAACCCCCAGGTGTCACCCTTTCTGCCTATGCCACTGAACACTGCTGCACCTATTTTTAACTTATGTACTGTGTCTCAATCCCAGGTTGACAAGGTGATCTGTGGTCTCAAAAGCTCAAAGGCCAAAGATGCATTTGGTACAGATGTATTGTTCTTGAAAAACCAAACGGACTCTCTTATAACATCGCTAACCAGAATCACAAACACCTCTATTCGTGAGGGAGTTTTCCCAGAACCCTGGAAGCATTCAATCATTACACCCATCCTCAAATCAGGTAACCCTGTAGTAATCAATAATTACAGACCTATAAGCATTCTTCCCACAGTTTCTAAGATAATGGAAAAACTAGTTGCAGGACAAATCATCAATCATTTGAATAACAGTCCTTTCATCCTAAACCAGATGCAATTTGGCTTCATTACTCAACCGAAACAGCCATCTGCTTCCTCCTGGAAAACATAAAATGAAAGCTGGATGCAGGTGACATTATTGGTGCTGTTTTTATTGATCTCTGAAAAGCTTTTGACACTGTTGATCACCAAATATTAATTACCAAACTGTCTCATTTTAATTTTTCCGTGAACGCACTGCACTGGATTGAATCATACATTTCGTCAAGGACTCAATGTGTTAAGGTGCAGGATATGTTATCTTTACCACGTGACAACAGTCTTGGGGTTCCACAGGGATCAGATTTTTGGGACCACTGCTTTTCAGTCTGTTTATAAATGACCTCCCAAGTTGTTGTCCGTCTCATGTAACCTGCCAAATGTACGCTGATGACGTAGTTCTGTATGTTCATGCAAAACACAAAAAGCAAGCTGCTGTAGAACTGACTGATGCTATGACCAAAGTGTATCACTGGCTTGAGAGTTCACATCTATACCTCAATATTTCTAAAACTGTCTGTATGTACTTTTCAAAAACAGTAAGTATCGACAATGATCCTAATGTATTTGCAGAAGGTCAAAAAATCAAGGTAGTACAAGAACTTAAATATCTGGGAATCATTCTAGATGCACAACTTCGCTTTAAGCAGCAAATAAAAAGGATCGCGCACAGAATGAGATTTAATCTATCAAATTTCAGATTTATTAGAAATAACTTGACTCCAGAATCGGCTAAGCTATACTTCGATGCAATGATTATGCCACACGTTTTATTGGATAACTAGCTGGGCAACAGCCTGCAAGACAGCTCTGAAGCCGACTGAAATGGCCTATAAACAGGCCCTAAAAGTACTTGATAGAAAACCTAACATGTACCATCATTGTCTGATACTGAAGAAACTGAGCGACTAAGTTTTGACAACACAATAAAATACGCTGACTCTGTATTGATCTACAAAATTATTCATAGCCAAGCTCCACCTCCACTTCATGAATTTTGTTAAAACATTCAACCAGAGCAAGCTCTAGAGGTGACTGTGGAAAAGGAAAAGGTGACTCAGGAAAAGTGCTTTTGGTCAAGCTGTATTCTCCTTCTGTGCATCGCAATCCTGGGACCAAATACCTAGCACTATACGTGAACTCCCCACCCTCACTTCTTTTACCAAACATCTGAAGTCATGGCTGTTGGAAAACCAGACCTGTCATCATAATCATGTCTAAAATTGTATGTCTTGTCTAATTGGCTAATTGTTTTGGGGTACCACTCTTAATTTGCTCTGGCGTACATATGTTCATTTATGTATGCAAAATTAATACTAAAGTGTATACATAATACATTTATGTATACAAACCTTGTGCAATATTTAGACACACATCTGCATGTGCAA
>JAPZEB010032347.1:0-11519 GCA_029783705.1 Chaetodon striatus
GCCACTGTAAAGAGTTAAAAACAAATCAATAAAATCATTTTTAATTTTCTGGACTTGTTTTTCTTACCGTTGGCAGTAATTCAAACTGGTGCTGGTGATAATACATTAACATCTGTCAAAATATGCCGTGCATTATGCAAAAGAATTTAAATATATATATATATATATATATATATATATATATACACACACATCATAGTGACAAACATGATACCAAAAACTGCATTAAGATAAAATACATACTGACTGTACAATACTGTAATATACTGTGACAATTTTATTTGCAGGAACCAGACAAAGTATCCCTGCATCACAATTATTATTTGGAATTGCAATGTAGCCACAAGCCATAGAAAAGAGATGGCATAAGATTTGTGTCATAGAATTATGCTTTTAGCTGCCTAGAACACCAAGTATTAGTTGATTAGTCTATTGGTATTTATCACGGATAATATTTAATTAATTACATTCATTAAGGCTGGGTAGCTCTGCTGTGGGTCCCTCTTGTTCTCCTCAATGTTATTCTTTTTTCTAATTTACAACAATGAATAATTAGTCAGAAATACTAGGGATTTGCAGCTTTCACCAAAATGTAGCCCAAATTGAGCAGAAATGTACATACCCTTGGACCTGGCAGGAATTATGAAGTCCATCACTGTTTTCACGTTTTTTTCTCAAAAAAAACTGTAAAACTAATTAAACCTACCTCCTCCCACATTTTCTGCTCTATCACCATCAAATTCACAACACAGCATCTCAGGTACTGCAACGGTTTGGGAAGTACTGAGCATATGACTGGACAAATGAGACTTGCAATATTCTGCAAAAGTAGTGTGAGAGTTTGTAAATGGACATTTCCAAATAGTGGTTAATGGTCCCCATTAACATCAATTTATCAACAATGGTAGGTTGTTTTGAGTAGTCAAAACATACAATCAGTTCACTATGTCAGAGTAGAATGTGACTGAGATCTTGTAAGCAAGTAAAAAAGTCATAAGAAAAGAAAGTGTTTGTGTGTTTGCGTCTGTGTGTGTGTGTGTGTGTGTGTGAGTGTGTGTGTGCTTTGTTGAGAGGGAGGTTTGGTTGTCAAGTAGTTTGTGATAATTATTTATTAGCACATGTGTTGTCTGGGAATCTAAAGCATTACCAATACAACTGAAACAATGAGAGCCAGGACCATACCACTGTGTTTTCAAGTTTAACAAAGCATGTCTACACCAGCAACAGCCGCTGACAGAGGCCTGTTTTCCAGTTGTCTGTCTCTCTGCCTGTTCATCCCTTTCTAGTGATCGCAATATCTCACGAACACCTTGGGGGAATTTCTTGAAATTTGGCACAAACGTCCACTTCGACTCAACAATGAACTGATGAAACTGTGGTGGTCACTGTGACCTTACAAAAAATGTTTTTGGCCATAATTTCACACAAATGTCTAAAAGGATAAAATGATGAATGATGATATTCTATATCCAAAATATCAAAAGTCAACTTCACTGTGACATCATAATGTTCTACAAAAAGGCTCTTTGGCCATTACTCAATGTCACATCTCAGGAACAGTTGGGGAGACATTTGGTCAGATACTGAATTGGTGACACTGTTCTTGGGCGGCTGTGGCTCAGAGGTAGAGTGGGTTGTCCACCAATCGGATGATCAGCGGTTCCATCCCCGGCTCCTCTAGTCCGCATGTCGAAATATCCTTCAGCAAGATACTGAACTCCAAATTGCTCCCGATGATGCTTCCATCGGTGCATGAGTGTGTTAAAAAAACTGTGTAGCAGGTGGCACCTTGTACGGTAGCCTCGGCCACTAGTGTATGAATGTGTGTGTGAATGGGTGAATGTGTGTGTGTAAAAAGCGCTCTGAGTGGTCAGACGACTAGAAAGGTGCTATACAAATGCAGGTCCATTACCATTTACCTTGAAACTATGCTGATTGTATAGCTCCTCTGTGCTGCTGAAGGGAACATGGCTGTGAAGCATCCATGTTTTCACAGACAGACTGGTTCGTGGAGGTATACAACCCCAAGGCAGTAATTCTAGTTTTCTTCTTATTTTGATTTATTTTGGAACTTTTGCCCACACCAATGCAACTAAAACAGTTTCATCTCATCGCGAATCTTTGGCCTGAACTGTGTTTAAAAGTACTTTGAGTGGTCAAAGGACTAGAGAGGCGCTACACAAATGCAAGTCCATTCCAATGTTTGCCATGTTATATAACATGCAGTATGTCAGAATTAAAATATAGCTGGGAGAAATTAGAGTAGACCTGATGCCCACAGTGATGGGTTCAACAACTGAAGCAAGTTTTGAGTCTGCTTATAGATTTTAAGGTTTAGGCACATCATGTTTGTTTACTTTTGAGGTACTTCTGAAGCATTTAGTGAGAAGCTGGATATTGTGTTGTTATGCATGTTTGCAAATTAGAAACTAGTTAATAACATACATATGATGTGTTAATCATATAATAACTTTAGACCCACAAACAAGTTAACAACAGTACTGATAACAAATTTTCATCGCTGGGGTATCTAATACTAAATACACTCAGAAGTTCTCCAGGACCAAGTGATTAAAACTGGTCAAAAAAGAGTAAACATTTTTAGGTAACAAATCAGTTTTTTTAATGTTGTTTGGCATGTCGGAGATAGCCAGTGTTTGGTTTGTCCTTTCTGGGGTTCTGTAGAAACACTGCAGACAGCATGGACGAGGACCCACTCCCTACGTAGATATAAGCAGCTCATTCTAAGGTAACAGATACAAAGATTTTATTTTCAGGTGATTATACACTAAAGAAAACACACTAATTATGTTATATTCCATTTTTGCCAATATATCCCCGTAAAGCTGAAAACAAACCAGCATATCATGTGATGCATCAAGTGCTGCCCCAAGCACACGTGTCGCTCTGCAGCTCATGAAGAGATGACCACACAGAATTATTACTACTTTTACTGAAAGATCCATACCTCTTCCACCTATGCATCAGCTTAAAATCATGTGTGGAGAGGCCCTAATTAAATTTGATTTCTCACCTGAGAGCCAATCTCCAGAGCTATAACTCACCGGGCAACATCCTTTTTGGCCATAGCTTTACAATGATGGGATTGTGGGTTGTTTAAGCTTGGGATATTTCTGGACCTCAACAACAAGTCTGTCCTCATCCAGTTTTTGTCACAAACAAGACACAGCAACAGCAACAGAGTTTGTTTTATACATCCATGGTGAGGTAAGGAGTCGAGCTGCCATCGGAGTGGAGGAAAAGAGCTGCTACGGGAGCTGGTATGCACATCAGAGAGCAAATGGGGCAAAAATGCATTTGCTTCTAGGAGCGGCAAGGCTGGAAATAGGACATGTTCTGAAGTGCTGCAGACTGGCACATCCAAGAGCATTGATGCGCCTCTAGCCATGGCTGGTGTGGTGTTGTACGCTGGAAATAATAAGGGCATATTTTCTGACATGCAGCGTTTGCCGCGAGTGTGTTTTGGCCTTTAATCCTACACACTGGACCTTTAAATGTGCACTATGAAAAAAATGACTTGACATATGTATGTCACTAGTCTGGATTTAATGCTTCTCTCTACCTCTTTAACTTCTCTTTTCCTCCTCCTTTGCCTTCTCTCATTATTTCTACACCTTCTTTCAGCCATTCCTCTGTGCTGGGTTTTGCTTTTGCACATGCTCAGTAGCTGTCTCCCTTTGTGAGCACCGCCTGGGGCATGATGGGAGATTAATGCATACAAATTGCCTCTGTCGGCCCAAATGTTACTTTTGTTACAGGGTGGCCATCATCCTGGCAGAAGAGTCAAATAACTGCTGACAGGAGCAGCAGCACCAACAGGCATAAAGAGATGGCTGAATATTGATTTCCCCTGAAACATGTGCATCCCGCCATGACAGCAGCGCCTCGGCACCTCAACCTGGAACTCACAGTCTACCTCTTATTATACACACCTTGCATGTTAAGATTCAGATTACCACAGAAAATGTGCTTATATCAAAGTCACAGGACAAGTCAAGCTGTATGGACAATCACTGTATATCTGCTATTAATTTTAACATGAATATATTCACCACATCATTAATTACTCAATCCTGCAACCAGAGACACAAAGGAAAACAACTAATGAGTTTCCTGCCTCAACTAAGAAATTTACTTATATGAGTGCAGCAATGTATAACCAGTTCAATTTCTTCCTGCAGGTGAAAGTCAGGGAATTTTTTTGTAATTTAATAGGGGTCCTTTACTGGATGAGGGAGATGTAGCATTCAGACTGTGAGGAGGGATGTTCCCAAGTGAATGCCTCAAGCAAAGCCTTATCTCTGTAAAATTCTATTACAGTTTTCCTGAATCACTAACACACTATAACTGGGCCTATTAAATATACATCCCAAACCATGACACCATCTACCAAAAGACAGACTCAATTTCCAAACTATGAACACCATTATACATGATTTAATGATCAAAACTTCATTTTTCCTTCAAAAATTTACACAAAAGTGACCTAATAATCATTCATTGTACTGTGTGTTCATTCAGCAAATACATGTTTTCATTTCAATTAGCTCAAGTCATCTCAACACAACCAATCACGAACTACGCAGGTCAATAAATAGGGCCTGAGGCATGTTTTGTCCCTCAGGCACAGGACACAACAATGGATCCTAACAATGCCAAATTTACAAGACCACTAAAAGGAAGAGGGAGACAACAACAACAACAACAAAGACAAGTAATCTCAGACTTTGTGCAGTCCAACCACAGTCATTACACTGTTGTAGCCATTGTTGGTACTTTCAGAGGTGAGGACAGGTCATTATGTCTCGTTGTTGATGTTGTAGTCCATATGGACTGAATCTCCAGTCTCAGTGTAGTTTTTACCACAGGTCAGTAGCTGAGAGAGTCCATCTGTTAGAGTAGGCAGAGACATCTCACAGCTGAGCAGCAGACTATCCTGGTAAATATGGTGATTGCCAGTAATGCCATCTGTTTGAGGGAAATTTACAGTTTTTCCCATTTGTTTTGACACATTTCCTGAAATTATGTAGTAGCTCAGTTTCTCAAACTCTTAACACCAAACAGAAAAGTTAACCATGTTGTCAAAACTCCACAAATCTCTTGCAAAATGAAACACTGCACTCAAAACCATGTTCTCTGCTAAAATAATACACAAAGCTATCATATGTGTATCTACTATATGGCATCAATTAAACACGGATAACAGTGATCACTTTAAAACACTACCATCAAAATTTGGTTTATTTACGTTACATACACTCTTTTTGTCCCAAAATGGGCTGTATTTGTTTTGTTGATGTTGTTGTTGTTGTTGTTGTTGTTGTTGTTGTTGTTGTTGCTTTTGTCATTTACTTGAACACATTTGACTGTTCATAAATTCAATTTTTAAAACAGTTTTACACAGAGGCCTACACTGGAAGTTGCTGGTCAAAATGACACATTATGTTTGCAAAATGCACTGATGCTCACAAATCATTAAATACATGGAACACAAGCAAATATTTCCATCAATCAACACGACTTGTGGTCAAATGGATATTCCTTCAGTCATCACACAATGGACAACAAAATACAACCTACAGCTGTCAATATAAGCTGGTTTAACATTGCAGTAATTTGTGCCATATCAAAATCAGAATAAGAAATATTTTATTGATCCTGATGGGAAATTGTGATTTGTTACAGCTGCTGAAATGTAAAGAATGGAGAATTATAAGCAGTAAGAATAAGAGTATAAAATAGAAGTATGTAAATAATAATATTATGCTACAGTGTTTACCTCTAGTACTTAAGATTTTAAAATAGTAAAAATAAAATTTTGTGTCGTCATTGTGCTGAGACTTTAAGTTTGGAATTTAACTACAATATATACATCAACAGAAAAAAACAAGAATAGAATAATAATAAGAGTGCTATTTGTTGAAACTTAGCATAGTTATAGTATGTGGCAAAAAAGGCAAGTAAGGAGATCACAGCATGAACCTTACTCTCCAAAGATGATTTTACTCGAGATACAAAACCTTGCTGCAGTCTGTAGCTGCACTTTTCCACTTTTTGAGATACACAGTTGAAATACTGTGAAAAAGAAGCTTGTGTGCAGGTTTTTCTGTGCCCATTGACGGTCGTTGACGCGGAGGAGCTACAGTTAACACCAAGAGTATGACCTGTGTTGCACTACAAAAAGCATTCATTATGGTATTGCTTTTGTGCAGCATTCTATATTCACAAATAATTCAATAAAGAATTTCATCCAAACTCAGAACTACTCAGAAACTGTTTTTATTGCACTCAATCAGATTTTCCACGTCATTCTTTTTGGCTACACCACAACAGCCATATAGGTTTTGTGCTAGTTTTGTTTCATAATTTTCAAACTCAGAAATGCTGAATAATGGTCTCTTCCTTTCCTTACATGCTTTGGCCTCTTTGATCCATGCTTGCAAATAGCAACACAGAGGTGACATCTTTTATAGATGACATGGAATGATTGCTGGTTGAAGAGTTTAGCAAAGGAGTTTCACACAGCTGCAAAAGAGATTCATAATTATGCAAGTAATTTCTGTCAGCTGTGAGCTGATGTTTTTTGTTTGTTTGTTTGTTTGTTTGTTTAACACAGTTAATCCAGTGGAGCTTGGGGTCTTTCTATGGGATCTGTGATATCTGTTTTGAAAAAAGGTGTGAAACATGTGGGAAACCAATGAAAAAGTGTTTGCATGAGAAGACCTCTGCTGTGCTAAGAAGGTGATTATGAAGATCAAATGGATCCCAGTGTCATGGGATCCTGTATGTCTTAAGACATACAGGAAGGCCCTCTGCAATGCCAGAGCAAACTATTATTCAGCATTAATAGAGAAAACAAGAACAACCCCAGGTTTCTTTTCAGCACTGTAGCGAGGCTGACAGAGAGTCATAGCTCTATTGAGTCTTGTATTCCTTTAGCCCTCAGCAGTAATAATTTTATGAGCTTTTTTTTATGACAAAATTCTAACTATTAAAGGCAGAATGCATCACCTCTTGCCCTCAAATGGTACCAATCTGCCTTCAAACACAGGAACCTTAAACACATTTGTAAGACCTGATATATATTTAGATTGCTTCTCTCCAATTAACCTCAACAACTGACCTCAATGATTTCCTCATCCAAGTCGTCAACGTGTCTCTTAGACCCAATCCCAACTAGGCCACTTAAATAAGTCTTACTTTCAATTAACATTTCTGTATTAGAAATATGTCTTTATTAACAGGCTGTACCACAGTCCTTTAAGGTAGCTGTAATGAAACCTCTAGTAAAAAAGCCCACGCTGGATCCAGATGTGTTTGCCAACTATAGACCCATATCTAATCTTCCCTTCCCTTCTTTCCTTCAAAGATCCTTTAAAAAGTAGTCACAAACCAGCTGTGTGACTTTCTACATTACAATAGCTTATAGTAGAGCTAATAGTGCCACATTTTACACAATTGACCATCAAATTCTGCTACAGAGACTGGAACATTTAATTTGCCTTAAAGGTTCTGCACTAAGCTGGTTTAAATCCTATTTATCTGACTGATTTTAATTCATTCATGTTTATGATGAATCATCTTTGCATACTAAGATTTGTTTCGGAGTTCCCCAAAGTTCTGTGCTTGAACCAATGTAATTCACTTTATAGATGCTCCCCTTAGGTAACATCATTAGAAAACACTCCATTGTTCCATTGTTATGCAGATGATACACAATTCTATCTATCTTTTAAGCCAGAAGAAACATATCAGTTACATAAACTTCAGACATGTCTTAAGAGCATGAAAACCTCGAAGAGCTCCAATTTCCTGTCAGACAAAACTGAAGTTAATGTTTTTGGCCCCAACCACCTCATAAACTCCCTACCTGAAGACATAATTTCTCTGGATGGCATTGCTCTGGCCTCAATCACAACTATAACAAACCACAGAGTAATAGTTAACCAAGATTTGTCTTGTATCTCTCATATAAACCAAACTTCACGGGCTGTGTTTTTTCATCTGTGTATTATTGCGAAAATTAGGCCAATCCTGTTACAAAAAGATACAGAAAATTTGGTCCACACATTTGTTACGTTTAGGCTTGATTACTGCACTTCCTAATTATCAGGTTGTTCTAACGAGTCTTTGCTCTAAACTTTCCAGCTGATCCAGAATGCAGTGGCACATGCACTGACAGGAACTAAGAAAATAGATCATCTTTATGCATCATTTGTCATATGGATTACTGTTGATTTATTATGTTGATCTGTTCTGTACAACATCTATTGCACATCTGTCCATCCTGGAGGAGGGATCCCTCCTCAGTTGCTCTTCATGAGGTTTCTACCATTTTTTTCCCTGGTAAAGGTTTTTTTGGGGAGTTTTTCCTTATCCACTGTGATGGTCGAAGGACAGAGAAACGTTGTATGCTGTATGCTCGGAGGCAATTTGTGATTTGTGATATTGGGCTTATAAATAAAATTGAATTGAATTGAATTGTCATGAAGCGTTTCTTAGCAATGGAGAAAAACTGAAAAAGACTGTTTCCATATTGTAATACAATACTGTGAATATATTATATAGATATTGCATTGGCACAATCATTGTATCAGCAAAATGTACAATGCAGATTTATGTATCCAAACTCACAACCCAGCTTCATTTAATCATCCTGTAAAAGTTGATACTGCAAAATTGTTCTGAGAAACACAACTGCTACCTATTTTGGATAAACTCACCAAAACTGAAATGATACTGTAAGTAAAATAAGAAACAATACAGAACTGCAAGAAAATGTTTAGACTGCCTTTTGGTGATGTAATAATGAAATCAGTGCACAAATACAAATAGGTAACAGGGAAAATTTATTTGTTACTGTAACACAGTAAAATATTCAGCTGAGTGAACTGACTGCAAAATAATTTTTTGGTAGGTCTTCCTCTCAGTTTTTTTTTTTCTCTTGGGGAAAAACTGATCGACTGGATAGTCAACTGGAAGACCAAGGAGTCTTTCAGTGAATTGACAGCATCAGCATTTCCACCAATGGTGGACGCCTGCGGTGATGTGTCTGTGGAGTTAATCCAGGGTTGGATAAGGCACAAAAGAGCATTTTTCGCACGCTGCCTGGCAAGAGCAAAGATAATGTGTGATATAGATGAGACATTATGGCCTGAGACAAGATGTTGAGAACGCTGATGCTGAGTAACCTGTACATTTGCTGCATTTGAAAATAAAGCTTCTGGACATGGGGCATTTTACTGTGCATGGACTCTTCCTTTCATGTTTTGCCAGTGTGACATTGCAAAGATCAGATTTTGACCAAAACAGCACTATTCCCTTATCTGCTGTTCCAGATTTCCTGGAACATTTTTATTGAGCCCATGAGAGAGAATCTGATCTTCTCAGGTTTTATATAATACAGAATTAATCCATGGATCATATGTAGGGGGAGAAATGTGCTCCCGTTTTAGTAGAATTAGCAGTGTTCAGCAAGCTACTTAGAAAATGAAGTGAGCTAAGCTACTGGCTACTCCATATCAAAATTAAGTTTCACTGTATTGGGGCTATCCCCAGAGAAATGTAGCAAGCTACACTATGAGAAAATGGCAAAAGTAACTTGCTATTTGCAAAGCTACTTTTATTTTTTGACTTTATGTCACATCAGCATTTTCTCAGTGATTAAAAAAACGACGATTTGTTCGATGTCAGTCGAACAAATAGGCAGGCAAAGAAATGTTCAGTTACACTGTTTCTTATAGAATAACAGACTTAAACATTTTCTTTGTGGCATTTGAGCATGTCCTCCAACAGTGTGACATCATCAGTGGGCCTATTGCTCTCTCTCGCTCTCTCTTCCTACTTAATGCATTTCTCTGTCTTGGCCTCTTTCAGTAGGCTGTCTGGCTATGTCAGTGATTCAAAAATAGAATTTCAAAATATATTTTTCACTCAGTATAAATAAAAGACAGTCACATAAACAATAAAAATAAAACACCTAAATAAAAACTTTTCTTTTCTGGTACATTTGAACATGGACATGTCCTGCAAATAACATCAGTATGTCACTCTCTCTCTCCTCTCTTCCTTCTGAATACTGTTCTCTGTCTCTCTGGCTCTTTTCTCGGCCCTTGTTGTGTCTATTTCTCTAGTATCCACTGTAAATCCACTAAAAATATACAGAAATATATACAGTCTATGGGCAAGACACCAGAGAGAGTGCAGTGTAACCAATCAGAGGCAGAGTAGGGCGGTTCTTGCCAAGAAAAGCCAATAGCAAAGCAGCAAGGAGAACAAACTGAAGGATTAGTATGTGATGTCATGCAGAAGTGCTTCCCTCATCTACATGCCTCAGTGTGGCGCTGGCATCAGTCACATTACTTATCCTCAGTCTTATTATCCTTTTATCCAGACCTCCGCTGAAAAAAAGTCTGCTGCACTTCAGAGCTTTGCCTGCAAAAAAGAGCTTGTAACAACTAATCAATTAAACACTTTACTACTGAAAAGCTATTTGATTCAGAAAGTAGTGATGTCACCACCGCGCTACGGAGAAATGTAGTTACGTTAGCAATGTTGCTACTTGTAGTGACACTACTGCCCATCACTGGTCAAAACCTAGTATATGGCTGTATCTTTTAAGAAGCGCTAGAGGGCTTTTATGTTGAATTGAGGACTCTTAATCTGTAGCAATCTGGAGCTGTACCCACTGATCAAACTCCTTTTCTCTGGACTGAACACAACCCTCCTCTCCCCTCCTTAGCTGCAGATGGGGATGCACGTCCCAACAATACTGATGGAGGCTGCACAGCCTTTGGCCACTATCAGAGCCAAACTCTGCTGTTAGTAGTCAATTATGATTAAATAAGGGCTTGTGTCATCCAGACATGACTGTTTCCCAAACAAATTAATGGAGTGATCCTCTCTTGTCTCTGTCCAAAACTGCCATTTCGCGAGCAGCTGGCTAGTTAGCTAGCTAGCTTGCTAATTCCACCACACTTTTATTCTAATTTTACAGAAAATGAGCCAAACAGAGTTGTCACTCATCTGATAATAGCAATCTGCTTTGACAGGAGTGTGTGGATGAAGCCGTAAGTAGTTAAATTTTACTCATGTGGTGGCTCGCTAGTTAGCAGCTAGCTTGCTGATTCCACCATGCTATCATGCTACACTGGTTACAGATGATGAGGAATACAGTGACACAGGACTGTTAGCGTCTACGGTTCTGTCAGCGTCAGCACCTGTTCGTTTCAAAAGAACAACAGCCAAAGGGCAATACTCTAAAACATAAAAAGAAAAAGCAAAGTAAAATAAATGAGTCCAGAAAGGATTCCCAGGAATAGGAGGGAATTAATGCTCACACTCTGGCATTCTTGCACTTCTGATTCTAACGTTGGAGTGCAGATGGGCCTAGCACTGCTCCACTTTACCTATAAATATCCTCCTGCAGGAGGGGAGATCCTCCCATCGGGCTACGCTATTGTGCATTATCACCTCCCTGCTCACAAGGGATTTGTGTG
>JAPZEB010032524.1:0-11513 GCA_029783705.1 Chaetodon striatus
CAAAAAGTTTGTTTTCATTTCCTAAACAATGTGGTAGAGGTCTAATTTGTTCATTTCTTCCTCATCCTCCTGCTGTTCTAATGGTCAGGGAGGTGTGTGTGGAGCTTTTTCACTGACAGCTGCCTGCTGAAGCTGAAAGCGACACTATGAGAGCGGTTAGAGTGAGCCGGACAGCTGAACAATGAGCTAAAATTTTAGAAAGCTCAGTGAAGGCAGCAGCTGAGGGAGGCTGCAGCTGATAATTCTCTGGTTCTTCACTGCATGTGACCCTTTTCACGTTGTTTTCATATTGTCATTTGATACATTGTTGTTATGAATTGCTGATTATAACTGCTTTAAAGACCCAGTAAACATAAAAAAATACATTTTCCCAGTTTTAATCACGTGTCCCTGCTTAAATTGATCTTTTTTTCTTGTTAAATGCCAAATAAATGTCAAAAAATCAGTAGCACAGTATTTTACATTACATTATTCTCCTCCTGTAAAACAGTTTTACTTGGTCGATGACTCATCCTGCACTCAAGGTCGTTTATAAAAATCTATCCAAACAAATCAGACTGGGTAACAAGCTGGCCAAATTGGTCATATAACATGCATCGCTTGTGGGTTGTACCACAGACTAGCTAAAAGAGCGATATGGAGAGAAAGAAGAAGAGATGTGTGTTCAAATATGTTTGTTTTCATTTTCAAAAGTTTGGTGGATATCTAATTCATTCACCTCTCCCTCATCCTCCTCCTGATGTAACGACAAGGGATGTGTGTGTGGAGTCAACAGTTTGCTCTGCTGTGGCTTTGTATCACACTGAACCCTAAGGCTGTCTGTTTTTTCCAGTAAAATGCAAAGGATTTGATAAAACTTCGTCCTGTAACTGAACACCGCTAAAATATTCAGTTTCACTAGAAAGTTCATCACAGCACAGAAGCTGAAGATGCTCTAATCCATCTGATCTCATCTCATCTGTCAAACACTGCATCCCCATGTACTTGATAAAGTTGAAACTGAGATGCTTCAGGCTGTGTGTGGCAGCATGATGTACTCTGGAGGCAGGTGCAGTGTGATAGCTCTGTATACAACTAGTTGTGATCATCTGAGATCACTCCAAATCCTGACTCCATTCTTGTAATGCAAAACAAGTGTGTTGTGTGGACTATACTGCATTATAACATATTCTAAAAGCTCATATGTCCCTTTCAGTCCTGTCCTCTGTTCAACAGGAACGTTCAAATGACAGAAAACGGGAAGTGATATAACATTACTGTACCTTCTTCTGTACAAAGTCCATGATGTTTTTAAAGTCCAGGTCATCATAGTAGTTCACTATTCCTCTTCTAATGTTCTTGTTCAGTAACTCCACCGTCTGCAGGAGGGAGAAATACAAAAGACAAACAGTTTGTGTGTTAATGGGATAAAGGACCTCATGTTAGCACGTGTTTTGTTTCCATGACACGGCAAATCTACAATCAATGTGTCAGACAGGCAGCTCTGCAGAGGAAATGCTCTCATTAGTCAAGGTGACTGATCCACTGAACTGGAATATTAAAATGTGACAGTTGGACAGCTCACATCTGTCAGTCACAATCTGGTGCAGCGAGGTCACATTAGTTAATCCATTAATCTATCCAGAGACCGAGAATAAATATTTGCTACTTGAAACTCTTGAAATTCCACTAAGTACATTCATGTAGAGCTTTTTACTTAATGATCTACTCATTTATTCCATTAATGTCACTCCACTTCACTCTTTGTTTGGGATACATTATCTTATTTATACTTCATTATAGATGAGGGCAACAAAGCATTTTGACTTTTTACCCCATTCAGACTGACAACGCTCCGTCGTTTCTCTTTCAACCACAGACAATAAAGACATAACACAGCTCCTCTCATGAGAGTCATGGAAATTGAAGGGACTGAGCCTTTTATCTAATTTCTTTTCCTTGTTCCTTGAACACATCAGGTCTTCACAGTGAATCAATAGGAGCAGGGCAGCCACATTTATACCACATTACAAAGGGCAGATTGATAGACTTAGAGTTAGTCTACGGAGGCATTTCCCTTTGAGAGAGAAGGCACCGGACCATTATTAAAGAGCTCACTGTAAGCTCACATGGCATTAACATCTTAACTGCAGTGTCCATGGTAATTAGATGCTGAAAATAAAAAGCCATCTATCTAAAAATCTACTAGAAAACGAAATCTTGTTTAAATGCACTGCCATATCTTTTTAATCTCAATGTAAACAGGAAAACAGTAAAATACTAAATTTAAATCAAACTGGCATTAACGCACTGAAATGTACAAACATAATGTTGATAATTTTCTTTTGACAAACATGCATAGGCATTTAAATAAATCACACAGTGTTGCTGAAGAAAGTTATTCCTAGACAGGCCATTATTATGTTTAATGTAACAGTCATGCAAATGAGATGATTGAAAGCATTAAAAAGAGGAGAAATGAGAGCCTGATAATCGAGCTTTCCCCCTCAGAGCCACATTAAGAAACTCATAAATGAGAGATTTTATCAAGAAAATTGATGTAATGAATATCTCCGTAAAAGACTGTCATAATCGTTTGGCTCTGTAATCATGGATCATGGTCGTATCACCACATTAGCACTTCCTCACCTCTCAAGGTGTAATTTTTCTTCTGTGTGAAGTCTAATGACCCAACAAATTTATTCTATGACTATAATAACCATGAATCGAACACCTTTTAGTTCCTAAACTGTTCACTTCATATACATAAAAGCTTGTCATCTGTCACAAATAACATGAGGCACTTTAACGTCTCATGCGTCGTTGGTTGTAACATGATCATCATGCAAATAAGATGGAGATAAAAAACATTTTAAAAAATTCGTCTCTGTGTTTTAATGTTCGCTACTTCTACAAATGACTTCCATAAAGTCACACGGATGCAAAAACAGAACAAGAAAAAGTTCAGAAGTTCAACACACTGTACTAATTCCAACCTAGAGCAGACATGTATCTGATGAAAGGTTAATCTTCAACAGTCATGGAGGGTACTTCAGCTCCTCTGCTCATTTGGATGCAAATTTATATAACTTTATTGCACCTGTACGTGTTAGAGAATCATGAGAGGAAACAAGTACCTGACTTCACTCCTACAGAGAATCTACCAAACTCACATACTGTAACAGCAGGAGCTGGAATGATGATTTAAAAATCTAGTCATAAAGTTGAACAATAATAATTAAGTATATGGCAGTAAGTTGAAGTCTTTGAAACTAAAGTTTGCTTTGCATTAAAAGTTAAATTACTTTGGGGAAAACGTATTTGATTAAACTTTCATCAACTGCCTGATATGCCCCAACATGCTGAATTTCTGACCATAGTGCAAGGGATTTTCCACCAGGCTCAGAGTCAGCACAGTTAAATGTGTTTACTTTGATGACCTGCTGTACGTTAACTCAAACTGCAAAAAGCTTCTGTCGCCTGGAGCTGTTCATCTAAACAACGGCTTCCTCCTCCTTTATTCCTCCCCTACAAAATCTAAAACCAATCCCCTACCAAAAAAAGCTCAGAGAAATGTCCATGTTTTGATCTCTTTGATGACTGATGAATTAGCACTGTCACCAGTGTTGTTTGGTTTACATTTAAAGTAGCTGTAGGACCCGTACATGTGCCTTCTGATTTTTTTGCACCCTGAAAAACACTGATTTTAATTAAAAAGCGAGAACAACACAGTCTCTGTGCAAAAGCGTTTCTAAACCCCCTTTTTTTTGAGGTGTGACAGCTGCACCCTGAGATGAACAATGTCTAATTTTTGGAATGCAGCAAAGTGCACCCCATGTCATGTGACAAGGAACAACCAATCACAACTGACAGATATCTTGCCTTTCTTCCTTAAAGAAATATTTCACTGCTGGAAAGATGGTCTTTTAAAGGAACTAGGTTGTCTATGCAGTAGAAAGACACAAATACTTGTGAAACTACAAACACAATTTAGGCCGACTGGTAACAAAGGATCTCATATTACACCAAAACAGTAACCTAAAACATGTTTCTGAAAACATTTTAGGGTAGAAAAGGCAACACAGTAACAGAATCTTGGTTTATATTCAATCAGCACTGCTTAGTTTTACTGTTTGATCTCAGTTTTTTCAACAGTCATTTTCATTATGCAGGAAACAGTACAGCATCCACTTAGTGTTCAAAAACTCTTGCTATTACAGCTAAACAGTACACTAAAATATATGTTTTTGAAAACATTTTCGGCAAGAAATGGGCAGTACAGCAACATAATCTTGGTTTATATTTGATCAGCACTGCGTAGTTTTACCGTCTGATGAGAGTTTGGTCTGAGTTTGAGAGAGAGAGAGGGAAAGAGAGTGGCGGGTCTGTCCCCTGATCCACTTCTATACTCTTTGTGTCTGTGGTGAAGGCATGGGTGGTGGTATGGTGGGCAATACAAAAAATGTGAAAGTACAGCCTGTGATTCCAGCAACAGCCTGAGAGCCAGTGAAACTCCACTGGATGATGCAAAACACTACATCTGACTGAGTTTCGCTGGGAGGGGAGCAGGGAGATATAGGCGCTGGTGAGACGGAAGAGAGTTTACCACAGTTCATTTACACAGACTGCTCACATTATATGATACAAAGCTGGTTGAAAATTGGCGAATTATCCCTTTAAATCTCAGTCTATGATAAACATGGAGAAGAAGTTGATCATATTAGTGCAGGGCTACTCAGACCTTTATAATCTATCCCACGACAATATTTTAGGCCTAATACACACTTAAAAACAACGCCTGAAAGAAAATCACCTCTGCACTTTGGATTTCTGATAAGTTGGCTACAATAGAGCGCTGGTCATGGACACAGCAACATCAGGCACAACCTGCCTGCACATCCTTGAAATGTGGCACCCAGTCTGCACAACAGTAGCACCCAGTGCCTGATCTTGCATTTTACTGGTGGTTAGGAACGCAGCATGTGCTCTGGCTTTTACAGTAGCGCAGCTTATTGTTGTTCTTTGACACAGGAAATGAAAATGTTCAAGTCATGTTTCCTAATCAAGATTGGCTGGCAGGTGGTCTAGACTCCTGGACTGGTTACCACATTCAATGTGTTGGTGATTTCCAGGAACACCAACGTCAAATTAACTGCTGACTTTCAGACCTAACATGTCAGGTAATTATTAAGGTCACTTTAAAGTCTTTCCTTCTTGTCTTTTTTTTCCCAAATAGCATTTTTCATGATCACAACCCATTCAGGAGGAAGCTCCTATCACAGTCACCACTGCATAAAAACAACCGATCATGCTGTGTTAGTACGCGCGCAAACTTTATTGGATTTTACTGCAGGGAGGGAATGAGATCAAAAAGTGAAGACAGAGATAGTGAGCACAACATGGAAGAAATGAAGAAAGGATGCCAGAGAAACAGGAATGGGGATATTAGAAGTGAGAAAGACAGAGAGAAGAAAGAAAGATACTGAAACACAAAGACAGGTCAGGGGAGCAGAATGTTTTATCAGCATACTGATCCTATCTACTCTCTCAACAGATCAATTGTGATTATATTGTTGCTGTGCATTTCCTGACTTCAAATATGAGAAAAGAAGATTTCATTGTGGTGTCAGTGAAGTCTCCATTTCACACTGACTGTTTATCTTGCATGGTTTAGTTCATTATTTCTTAATAATATGCCATTTGGTAAATGTCAATTTTGAAAATGAGAATCATAACGGCATTCATTTACTTTAATTGACTCTCTCACACTAAATCACGCCATTTTAAAAAATTCAGTGTGTAGGATTTACTGGCAGAGAGGAAATATAGTATAATAAGTATGTTTTCTCCAATGTATAATCACCTGAAAATAAGAATTGTTTTGTATTTGTGATGTTGGAATGAGTTATCTATATCTACGCAGGGAGCAGGCCCTCGTCTAGGGAGGTCGCCGTGTTGCATTGCCATGTTTCTACAGCAGCCCAGAATGGACAAACAAAACACTGGCTCTAGATTTAGCTGTTCATGTTTTCTAGTTTTTTAATTTTTCTGTCTGCCACTGTCGTTAGCCCCTCAACAACGGAAGCTTCGGAAATCACAGATTTTTTTCACATGAAACTCCTTTATTTAGCATTTTTACTGGTTTAAATCACTGTATCATTTGTTTTTAAATGTAAAACTGCTCTATTAGGTTGTGTTAACTAGCCGGGTTCAGTTGTTTTTCAGAGAAAGAGACCTTTGCAGATAATTCGCCTTCCGGTAAAAACCTCCCGAATGTTTGGATTTTAAGTTATCAGAGAAAAAAGGTGAGCACAATAGCATGTGCAAGGCTAGCAATCTGCCTTCAACATGCCAGAGAGACAGAGAAACACTGATTTGTAACTAAACTGTGCTATTCTGTTTTTACCGGTGTAAATCACCGGTTCTATTTGTTTTGGAGAGGAAGGGACCTCCGCGGATAATTTGACTCCAGATGAAAACCTCCTGAATGTCTGGATTTGAAAATAGGTGAGCGCACATTAGCAGGTGCTGGGCTAGCAGCCTGTCTGCAATATGCCGAACAACATGGGAGAAACACTTATTTGAAACTTGAAACTGCTTTAGTGTTTTTAGTGGTTTAAATTACCTTGTCTATTTGTTTTGGAGAGGAGGAGACTTCTGAGGCTAAATTGGCTCCTGCTAAAAACCTCCTGAAAAATGAATACTGAAGGAATTCTAAGGAGAAGAAGTTTCAGCTGGTTGCAATCTGCAATCCTCACCACTAGATGCCACTGGATCCCCCTAAATCTTACACACTGTTCCTTTAAGTGTGATGTAATGTACAGACAGCTCACCTGGTTGCGGAACGCCAGCGCTAATATTCCTCCCAGCAGCTCCAGGATCAGACACACAACCAGGGTGTACATGAACTGTGACAACAAAGAGGAAGAGTCATTACGCACTTAGACATTATACAATTCAAATTTTAACATTCATCTTTTTTATAATGTTTTTTGTTTTGTTGAAGTTATCAGTAAACTTCGATACAATGAAATTACTGTTATCACGGCTTTAAAGCTGTATCTCTTAATAGTTTGGATGCGTATCATGTTTTCACACTGAGGCACAGTTACTGAGTGCATAATGTTCTTCCACTGATGGCTTTTCTCAACGGGACAGCAACTGGTCTTAAACTCAGGCACCAATGTTCTTTTCTTAATATATTCTATATATAAGACTACTCGTGTCTCAGGCAAATCACATTTTCTAGCATTCCTTATCCAGGGATGTGCTTCGTTTTGAGGTCATAAGAAGTTGCATGTTTTTCTGGATCAAGCTTTAACTGATGTCGATAAGTTCTGCATTTGCAGTACTGTCTGTCTTCATTTCTTCTGGGCTGTCTATACATGCCCAGCCCCCTTGATGCTACAGTATGGTCACTTATATGATCTGCAACTGTAACATCTCATGCCCAGTCATGTGTCTTTCTCACCCTCTATCTTCAACCACTAATATACTGTTTTATTATAACTGTGTTGCCATGAAACAACTCGTCATTTTCTCTCAGGAACTGCTATTATCCAACTAGACAACAGGATATTATGTGTATTGTGTGTATCTATGTTTGCAATGTTAAAATAAGCTGTAGGAATCAGTTCTTCATGTTCACAGTATCTGCCTTTTCCCCCCTAACAACACTTTCACACCTTGCTTTATAGTGAAGCTACATCTGGAGAACCATTTTTACCTCTTTATAGTGTTTTAAAATGAATTTATCGGTGCAAATAGAGATTAATATTCAAATACTGCTTCATAACAACTACTGCTTTGTAAATAAAAATGTAAACACAGTAAAAGCATGCACTTTTCTTAGAGGGTGTCACTCACAAAAACAAAGAATAAATTGATCATTCACAGTCACATCCTATCCTAGCAGCTACTTTGTTGTTTCAGAAGATAAATTACTCGGCTTTCAGCACATCACTCACCACTTTCAGTAGGACTAGATTATCCCTCAGTGAACCCAAGACTCCAATGAGTGAAACAATAAACATGATGATTCCCAGAAGGATCAGGATTATAGCCGGGGCCAGAAACACTCCCTCCAGCGTCTTGTAGCGTTGTCTCTCCACCTCAGCATAGATGCCAATGGCCAGGATGAAGCCACCTATCAACTGTAAAACACAATGAGCGGTTCAGACGAGTTAGTCATCAGTTTGAACATGATGGGAAACAAGCAGGTGCATAAAATATCAGCATTTTAAAAATATGACTAAAAGAAGAAAACAGTCAGCGGATCAAAACCAAAGCCTCCTGATCTCTTTGTTTATATCTTGCTTTCACAGCCACAACTGAGCTGGAGACATGACAAACAAGTTATATAGAGGAGGTTCTGGCAGAGGAAAGTCATGTGGTCACCAGGTTTCAACATACAGTATATGATATGTGCAAATGTGATCAGACATTTGTAAACCAGCCTTTGACAGCTGTTTTATTAAATCTGAATCATTTTCAGATCCCTTAGATTAGCCATTAGATTTTGACATTTAGAATACAACACTTAAAAATTACTTAAGAATTAGAACTTAAAGATTGACTAAAACTCAAGCTCTTCTAAGTATAGCTACTCTACAGCTAAATGACTTCCTGAATTTCATGCACATAGCGTATGTTATTAATTAAAAAAAAGTAGTATCTCAAACTACTGTCTTATTTTTACAGTAAGTGACTTGTTCGATCTAAAACCCTTCACAAAATCCCATGACAGAAATACATATATTCTAAATACTGTACATATCATGAGACATGTAGCCTACTGGAACAAATGTTTAACTTGTTGCCTTACTGGCAGTCATTTATATGGCATTACTTACCAGCAGTTAGAGCTGTTAGAATGGTTAGATCTATTAAATTAGTTGAAAACTAATTTGACAATTGATTAACTGGTATGAGTAATTTAAAATAATAGAAAAAAAATGTAATCCCAAATTTTATATTTTAATATTTCCTGGTACCTTTAATTCAGTGGTTCTGAAACTTTTTCTGTCATGCCCCCCTTCAGGAGCCTGAAAAAGTTCATACCCCCTTACCCCACATTTTTTGGATCAATCATCAACAAAAATTGGGGAAGAAACTGTGGAAAAAAGTTCAGTGTTGAATTTCAGTGAAATAGCATCAGCAATATATGATAATAATGCGGCTTTGTTTTAATCCGTATTTTTTCCCTGGTCATCCACTATCCATCTGCTCTCCCCACAGTTTGACAACCACCACTGCTTTAATCAATAACGTGATCGTAAACAAAACATCTTTGGGTTGTGGACAAAACAAGACTATGAGGACATCATCCTTGGCTTTGGGAAACATTGACATTTTCACCATTTTATGATATTTTAATGGTAAAAGGTAAAATTGACTGCACTTCTATAGCACCGCTCAAAGCAGTTTTACATGATGTCACATTCACCCATTCACACACACATTCAAACACTGGTGGCTGAGGCTACCACGCATGGTGCCACCTGCTACTCAGTAATCATTTACAAGCTCTCACACACACACCAATGGAACAGCCATCGGGAGCAATTTGGTGTTTGGTATCTTGCTCACTAATTCCTCGACATGCAGACAGGAGGAGCCGGGGGTTTAACCAAAAATCTTACAATTAGTGGATGACTCACAGCCACAGCCGCCCCTTTTTTATAGACCAAACAACTAATTGATTAATCAAGAAAGTAACTGACAATGAAATTAAATGTAAGTTGCAGCCCAACTGGCAGTAAGGTTTGCAATCCCACCCGTATAATACTTGAACTTTTTTTTTTCTTTTTTAAATGCCAATGAATATCTGCAGCCCGAGTCAGCTCGTAAAAAGAAAGAGACTGTTCAAATACAGATCTGAATAGCAGCTGGACCATGATTAGGTCAGGCCTGTGAATGAGTACAATGAGAGTATTTTCTGCCGTCCATGGTGGACTGTCTGAACTTGAGCAACATTCAGCAGGGGACTACCATGTCCGAGCAGTGCAGGGGCAGAGGATTGTGAGTGGAATCGACTTCTCCACAGGCGGTGTTAGGTTGTTCTAAGTGTGTACTGTTGTTATAAGATTGTACTGTGTGATTCATTATGTGACAGTAAGATCCAGATACACAACTTGACAGTCCTTTGAGGATGTAAGCAGAAGACCCCGCCCCCTCCGCATGTGTGAGCATGTGTATGTGGGAGAGAAATCTAACCAGTAACCCACTTTGTGGAAACTGATCTTCCAAAGACAAGGCTACCCCATCCTTACTGAAGGGTTTTCAAATGAGGGTTAAAATTTGATTTATTTTATGATGCCTACAAAAGGTAATATGCCGTAAGATAATACTAACCAATGGACGTTTGGTGGAAATGAATCTTCCAAAGACTAGGTTACCCATCCTGAATGGGAGGGTTTGGACTGAAGGTTAAAATTAGATTTATTTTACAATAATATTTTATGACAGAAGATAATACTAAGGTGTAACATAATACTAACCAATTGGACATTGGTGGACAATAATCTTCCAAAGGCAAGGCTACCCCATCCTTTATGAGAGGCTTCTGACTGAAGATGAATCTTTATTTTAGTGGTTATGTCCAGGAGAGTTGTGCTGATCAGTTTGACAGTTTAAATGAAGGGAATTTATTTTATAGTTTTCTAAAATAACATGAAGGTATTAACACTGCTGTTCACACTCTTTATTGTGCTTGTCGGTCCATCACTTTGATCCACGGGAAAATATCTCAACAATTATGTGAAAGAACTATTGGATATCAGATTATTAGATGCCATGAATTAACAGACATTCAAAATACACACTAAACTAATGGCTTTCTCATCAGCATCAGCTGTACTTCAAGTTTTGTGCTAATTAGTAGTTGCTAAGATAGTAAACATGGTAAACATTACACCTGCACCTGCTTAGCATCAGCATATTAGCATTATCATTGTGGGCATGTTAGCATGCATTTAGTTCAAAGCCATGCTAAGTACAGCCAAATCTGCCCTGTGATTGGGTGCCAGTTGGCCTGCCGACCATTTTGTAATTCACCATGAAAATAAATTGATCCACAGTGAGATTTTTTTGTACTGTGAATGTCAATAAGGTGCCAGAGTGCACAAAAGCATAAAAAGCCTTGAGCCTTGAGAGTATGAAACTCCACTACTGACATCATACATCTTAATTAGAGTCTAAATATAATCTGCATTTTAGCCAGACTGGAGTGGACGGCAGTAACAGATAATTCAGTGTTGTCATTGTAAATTACAGCTTTCTTAAATTAGGCTCTCTACAGCATTTTAGTTTGGGATACAGTGAATCTACTGGGAACAATCAGTGCTGTTTGTCTGAGCACACACACACACACACACACAAACACAAGGGTGTAGGTTTTGTTTCAACACTGGGAGACACACAGATAATAATAATAACGATGATAATACATTTTATTTACAAAGCATCAAATAACATACAGAGCAAGAAACATGTATTGGCTATTGGCACTGGTGGGTGGGGTGGGGTGTGGGGGT
>JAPZEB010032831.1:0-11502 GCA_029783705.1 Chaetodon striatus
ACACACACACACACACACACACATACACACACACACACACACACACATTTTACTTGTGTTTCAGGTAGTGTCAGAGTGTGGTCAGATTGTGTATATCTTGTTATACAGTTTGTAAAGAAGAGCCTAAATTTTAGAAACTACCTCAGCTTGAAAGGAATTCTCAGCTGATAACGGAGAGTAAACCATGTCTGCTCAGTTAGCTCATGAAGAGATGCAGTATACTCCTCCACTGCATGCCAGTTACATTAACAGTAATAAGCATGGTGAGCCCTCAGGGTATTTAAGTACATTACGTTGACTCACATACATCATGTTCTCCATGAAGCTGAGTCCAAGCAGCAAACAGGCAGCGCGTTGCTGTCACAAACACGTCTTGTTGCAGCACTTCCTCCTCTTTCTGCTTGAGTCTGGAAAATTTAATCATGTCATTTCTTTTTCTTCTGTGTTGTGTTGCCCCGAAACTGAAACATAAATGAAATTGAGTTGTATATATATCAAACATGGCTGCACTGGTGATTATAGCTGATCTCAGTTCAGACTGTGCTGAATTAACTGGGCCATTGATAATTTACTGCAAAGTGTAGATAATGGAGAATAAGCCTGCAGTGTTCTTGTTAGTAGCCTTAACATGATGCTAATCACCACACAGACGTTATTATTATCTAAACATATAGTAGTTGTGGAATATTAACCAGTCACTATTTTAAACCAGTAGATTTTTTCTTTTGTCTTGTCATCTTTTTATCATGTGCTGTCATGATATGCAAAACAGGCAACACAGCTCGTACTTTCAACTCAGATACGACCTAATTCCACTACCAGCATTTACTGACTTCATGGTTGTTAAGTTAAAATTGTCTGACTAAGTATTTTTACAAGGACCACCTGAATGCACCAATGTTTTTTTTTGTGTGTGTGGGAGGCTGGACCATCTCACTTGGGGAGGAGATGCAGCCTCAGTCTCATGTCAGTCCTTTCGCCCTGCCTTGACCCTTGAATTGAGACAGCACTTTGCTTGGCCTGCTGCCCCGTGACCCAGCTTCGGATAAGTGGTTGAAAATGGATGGATGGATGAATAAGTTATAGTTCTGCCATAACACATGAAATTAAATTAAATTTTAAAGTTAATAAATCACCTACTAACCTGTTTTAAATATTCAATTGTTTATTTTAGGGTGGCAGGTTATTTGGAGCAGATGCGAGTGGGGCTGCAACGATTAGTCGACGTAATCGATTATGTCAACAACAAAAATTCGTCGACGTGAAAATTTAAGCATCGTGCTATTGTTGTTGCAGGACCGAGTGGACAAAATGGTTGCCAAGCAACACAGACGCTAACTTACCAAACATGTTGTTGTAAATAACACACCGGCCGCTTCATGCCACAGAACTGTATAAGTTCTTTTACTGTATAAGTTCTTTTACAGTTCTGTGCTTCATGCTCATCTGTAAGTGCAGTGCACTACAGGAAGTGCTGGGGGCAGTATCGCTCGCTGTTTACATCCCGCTTCAAGGGGCTTATTGCTTTTATAAAACGGTTACCCTACATATAGCCCATAAAATAAACACACACGAAAAAAAAACAACAATTTATTGGTAATAATGCATCAATAAAATTGAGAACTATTCATTCTTCCACCAAGCAAGACCGAGTGGACAGAATGGTTGCCAAGCAACACAGACGCTAACTTACCAAACACTGACGCTGTCACACTGTGTCCGCTTTGGGTGCAGGAGGCAGCAGGGAGAGGTATTTCTTTTCTCCAGTGAGGCCACCGGACACAGTGGGTTACCCGGCTGCTCATATATGAATCCCCGCAGGCTTTCTTTGTTTTTTTTTCGGCAGCATCTTCATTGAAAGACAGGCTTCATCTTTCCCGTTTTTTACAGTGACACAAAACTGACAGAGAATCTGATTAAGCTCTGTTTTTGTGATTAATTGAAAGTGAACAGTCTGCTTCTTCTCCTCACACCAGCTCTGAAAGCAACAAACAGACCACATAGTTTGTTTCACCGTTGCCTCTTCATTTCTTGACTTCTCCAAATATTTAATGTCTCTGTCATTAATGTGTCTCCTGTCTTCTTTTTCTTTCTTGTCCACCCTGTCCATCTCCTCCAACCACTCATCCAGGCTCAGGCCACCCAGCAAATCAATTCACCACAAAGTCTGACATTTTGTTTACAAATGTCTTGAAATAAATGTAACCTAACGAGTAAGCTGAGTGTAGAGCAGTTGGTCGCTAGGCAATGCCATGTCCGTTTACACTGGCGCAGGGATATTTTGTGCTGCGGTCTACCAGTGGGTTACACTGATTTTACAACGGCATGGAACGCGGCTCAGCTAATCACATTTAAGGATGGGAAGCACCCGTTTTATAAAAATAAATATAACTTTTGGAATGGTACCTGCTGTCTGTATAATGTTGTACAAGACTGAATGAATAGTCAACCTCTGCTACGTCAAAAACTCCAAAACCCTTCAGGCTTTATTATTAATTTTGGTTATGGTTATTAATTTAATTATTAATCAAAATCCCAAATTTATAGTTTAGTGAACTTTATGGGACGGTTACCATTTACTGGCTATCATTTTTCCCTTTATGGGAATGGTGCCCCACGAGGTGATTTGATGTTAGTCACATTATTTAACATAATTAATAATTATTAATAATTATTAATTATTTCTGATAGCCAATTTGATAATTTAATTGGAGATCTATTATGAGGTCAGACCCTTGATAAGGCATAGATCCCAACTTTTGGTGCTACTGTGTGAGATCTATTAGATTTCCAAATCTATAAAATAGTATCCCCGCTTTTTATAATACTATTGTAATTTACAATTTTTTTTCGTGCCTCTGTGTGACGCCCAATATTGTTCCCAACATATCTGGTGCCCCCCCGTCAGGCTTAGTATTGTAATTTCCTACGCTGTGAATCCCTTGTGCAAGGGTATGCAATTTAAAATATGTGTAGAAAAGACACAACCTGCCAGCCAAAGTGCACTATACAGGATTTAACTATTCTTTCAAAGCATAATCTTAACATCACATGTCATCTTAAGAAGGTTTTTTTAAGTCATACAAGTTTCACTAATCCTTCAGTCTTGATTTTCAGATTATACATTTTAAGGGGAAAGTTTGCCTTAATCTCTTATAAATCCCTATGTGCACTGATTCTCCTATCTCTTCACTTTCTCATAGACACACAACAGTCTCCACAACAATAAGACTGTACTGCCACAAATTAGAGACTTTTAATATTGGTTACCTCAATCCTTCAATTTTCTTGATTTTGGACAGAAAAGCATTAAATTGTTTCTCATGACACTCAAATAAAGGGGAACCACCGATATAACTGTTACCAGCAGATATTGGAGAAAGATTTAAAGTGAGGACTTGAGGGAATAAGCATTACAGTTAGTCAGACAAAATCCTTTCAGTGGAAATGAAACAAAAGTTAAATTAAGGCAGGAATCCTTGTCCTGAAAATAGATCTGGAATCATTTTATAAGAGCAGAGCTTATTGTTTTCTTGTTGGAGTTTTTTGAGGTTCTGACCTCCAGGAACAGCTCTTTGTTAGAATGTCAGTATGTCAGTGTGTCAGAGCCTTTATTGATCTGACTGGGTCTAACTGGAGATGTTAATAAAGTATTACTCTCTTTCTCGGTGCCCATTACCAGTCAGTTTATTTGGTTGTAACTCAATGCTTAGCGTCATGGATTAGCTTTATTTCTGCTGTTGTCAATAACCATGTCTTACTCTCAATTACACACACAAGTAATTTGTGGTAACACTTTCTACTAAGACCACATCTGTAAAGTGTTATGAGGGCATTCGTAGTGTATTATAATGCATCGATAGTGCTTTATGGCTACACTCATAAACACACATAATACGGATGCACTATATCAACAGTCATAAAACATTATAGATTGACTTATGATGAATTGATGAAGTGTCAAGTGTTTTATTAATGCTGTTGACTGGTTGATGGGGCTTATGTACATTATGCCTACATATGCACACCTACTGTACATCTAAACAATTAACTCTAGGAAGGACTCAAAGAATGCTGTAATGGTCCATGATAAGCAGAGTAAATTACACACTGGTGCATCTATTATAATTATATATCATTATTATTATTATTATAAAAATAATAATAAGAAGAATAAAGATTTGAATATCATAAGTGTGGATGCTTCTGGATTTTTCTGCATACTTTGTGCTACTTCTTTATGACATTTATACTTTTTAAGATATTAAGTGTTTTTTTTTTTTTAACTTTTTTTCCCCATCCAAAACAATAGAGAAATTCTTCAAATCCTCTTAAACCTATTCCACTTTGAACTTCTACTGCTTTTGCATACTTTAAGCTAGAGACTTCATTTGAACTTTAAAACGCTCACAAAACTTTGAACTAATAAACTTGTTTTTAACTTACTGATATCTTTTACCATTTTTGAATGATCGTAATCAACTCTTTTAACTGTTTTCAGACATTTTCTGAGTTTGTAATGGGCCTCTATGGGCAGAATGTTTCAGAGCTAGAGTGGAAGACTCTACTGTCAGAGTGCAGAGAGTTTCTGAAACATTTCTCTTTAACTCACTGTCAAGGCCACAGTTTTCACTCTACTTACATCATTCTTGGTAGAAATGGAGTAAAACTTGTCCTCTTTTCATCAGTGTTACTTTGGAAGCAATCAGCTCTACACTGTGACAGCCTGCATTCTGCTTCCCTTCTCTCCCTCACCTGCTCTTGGTAATTTTCCATTCACCTGCACCCTGCCAGCCACGCCCCCCTCATCAAGCCAACTCCACTCACCTGTTCACACAGCTGCTGCTCATCAGCTCTTCCTGCATTTAAGCAGTGCCAGATTATTCTTCAACCTCATGCAAGACTTTCCAGCACTCACTTTCAGATTGATTCCCCGGTACCGACCATGCCTGCCTCTGACCTGTCTACGTTGTCTGTTTCACGGTAAACTCACCAGCCTTCTGTCCTTGACCACAAGTTCTGCCTCGTATCTCTGGTTGTTGTCTGCCTGTGGCTGTGTGGTGTTTTGCTGCCACAACGTCTCACAGTGAGTGTTCCCACCTGCTGTCAGTTGCTTGTCGTGAGACACCACACACTGCCTTGTGTGTGTCCCCCTCTGTTTCCTACCTATCGGCTCATTTCCTGGACCCTGAACCCAGAGACTGTGTATAGGCTCTGAGCCCGAAGAATTACCTGTCGGTTTATGTTCCCTTGTTCTCAATAAAAGTCATTATCAACTGTCTGCCTGCTTCAGAGTGCTGCATTTGGGTTCACTCTCACACCCGTGACATAAACATTTGGCACAGTGAGCCTGAAAGTCAGAAACCAACTGACACACTGAACTCCATGTTAAGAGAGACCAGACATCTCTGGAGGGCAGCAGATCATACCATTTTTCTAACCTGTGACAATTACCACATTTTTGACTCCACAAACAACAACCAGACATTTGGGAGAAGCATATCTCTCTGACCATCACATTATTTTGATGATCGGAACAATGGTTTGGGTAAAAGAAGCTGATTTAGAAGTTTGATCTCCACTAAAACAGCTCTCCCCTGTCTGTTCTGTGTGTCCCTCTACTCTGTGCTCTCTCAAGTGGCCCTCATTAATCACCATGGCAATGGACACTGACACAAACTCTGACATGTTGGTGTGTGTTCTGAATTTTAAATGCAGACATGACAGGAGCAGAATCTCCATTTTAAAAAGCATGTACACATTATATATCAGTGTTAGCTGTCTGTCATGTGCTATTACAACCTTTGCTACAGATAATTCTGTGATACTAATGATGCTGCTACTGCTAGTAATGGTACTGCTACTCCTACTACTGGTACTGCTAATTCTACAACTAGCACTAGTACTGCTTCTACTGTTTTTCCTGTACATTTTCTGATTATTTACTACTTCTGCATACCTTCAGCTACAGAAACCAAATGTCAAAATGTTCAGTTCTTTAAGGACATCCATTCTGTTTTTTTCTACTTTTTATTCTTTTTAAAGATTGAACTACTAGTGCTGCAACTTATACTTGTAGTAGTACTGCTTCTTCTACTTTTCCTGTACATTTTTTGATCACTTACTACTACTACTATATTTTAGCTACAGAAACCACATGTCAACATTCAGCTCTGTAAGGATTCTCAAATGTTTGTGGCAATTAGTTTGATATTTCTGCATTTTCATTATTTCAGCACTCTACTTTATTTCAGCATTCAGCATCCACACATTTTCTGCAGGAAATGCTTTTTCAAGTTAGTTAACCTTCCATACAATTTTTGGCATTTAACTACTTGTGCATACTTTGTGCTACAGAAACCATTTAACTACCAAAACACTCTAATTCAGGGCATTCCAGCTATGACTTTTCACATTTCTGCTATTTATACATTTTATGAAATTAAGCTTTTTTTGACATTCATTTCTATTGGGAAAATCTTCTAATCCTCCTCAGCCTACTCCACTTACAAATGTAACTGCTTCCGCATACTTTTAGCTAGAGACTTCATTCAAACTTTAAACAGGTCACAACAACTTCAGCTATGTATCTATAATTCAGCTCTTTCACATCTTCTACTGTTTTTGAGTTTTTGCAGTTTTAGTTTTTTTTTTATTTTTTATAATGGGTCTCTAAGGACAGGGCTAGAGCATGTGACATCATCACTAGAGTGAGGAGCAGCTTTAAAATATTTAAATCTGAAGAAGTGACTCCAAATCCCACAATTTGTCCTGGTTGCAGAGATATCCCCATGGAATCACTTACACTTGGGTCAGTGAACTCCCAAGCAAAGGGAGTGTCAATTTTTTATTTATTTATGTTTTTTTCTCATTTACTCTATGTAAACTGAGAGAAGAACTTTCTGGAAAACAGCTGAGGGGCACCAGATCTCTAATTTGCAACCAAGATCATATTTTTGATACCACAAACCTCACGAAGATGTGTTCATCTCTCTGCTGGTATCCTCATATTGATGATTGGACTCATGGTTTGGGAATAGGAGGGAGGAGTCTGAGAGGTCCCATGTCCATTAAAAGAACCCTCTGCTGAGAGCTGCTTTCTGCCTGTCTTGTCTCTGCTCTCTCAGGTGGCCATTCAAATGTCAAAATGTTCAGCTCTGTAAGGATTTTCAGATGTTGATGGCAATTTGTTTGATATTTCTGCACTTTCAGCATTTCATTATTTCAGCATTTTCTTCATTTCAGCATTCAGCATCCACACGCATTTTCCTCAGGAAATGTATTTTCCAGTCATTAATATAATTTGTGTATCATCTGTATATTTTATTGAAGCCCAATATAAATACAGTTAATTTATGGTAACATTTTTTTCCATCCAGTTAACAAAGTCAGGTCAGTCTCTTATTGGTTCCTGTATCAAATCCATCATTTCTAAAGCTTTGATATTTTAAATGGGGATTTGCTCAGAAACTCAGAACAAGGAAAAAGTCCCAATAAAGGTAAAGTAACACCCCAGCAAACACATAGCTGTCAGAGGCTACTGTCAGAGGCATCACCTGTTACTCAGCTTAAACACACTCAAACAGTATCTTGCCCAAGTGTACTTCAACATGTGGAATGGAGAAGCGAGGATGAAACTGCTGATCTTCCTATAGTGCATGACCTGCTCTATCTTCTGAGCCACCGCCCTTGCCATCCTGTACACATTAGATTACTTCTCTGTTATACAAATCGACATTTCCACTAGATTTGTGTGCTGGTGCAGAGGTATATTTTATAAACATAATATCTCAACAATACCTCGAAGGAGTTTTCTCAGTTTTGGCACAAGCGTTCGCTTGGACTCAAGGATGAACAGAGTAGATTCTGGAAGTCCATAACTTGGCCATAACTCAAGAATTCATATGCTATTTATGACAAAATTTCACACAAATGTCTTACAGGAATGTGATGAAGTGATTGCAGACAGCATCTCAATGTAGTGCAACAGTATTGTTTTCACCTGGTGAGTCCTCATGGCAAGAAATGGTCCTGGTCACACCTGTTGTAGCTGAACTACCACAGAAGTCATTTTGAGTACTTTGGCTGGTGTTTAAATGTCCATCTGTCTGTCTGTCTGTGGACAGATTTCTGTCAATGCAACCGTGCACAATGTAGTCATGACACTTAACTGGCATATAGCTGAGATCACAATGAAGGTCGAGTTTGAATACAGGTGTGCTTCAAGCAAGGGGGCCAGAAGCAGGGGGGTAGAGGGAAGGGAAGGGGCCATAGTCGCTGACAGTTCTAGATCTAATTCCAGTTTTTTTGAGAGCCCCTGTCCTTAAAGTTTAAACTGCGCCTGTGGACATATTGGATCACATTTTAATTAGTGGCTAAGATGCAAGCGTATCATTAACAGATATGGTACCATGTGTCAATTACACCCTGAATGAATAAAATGATCCCATTCTTTAGCCATGAAAAATTATGCATTAGCAAACTTTGATTCATCTGCAACAGCTGACAAAAATTATACAGTAACACAAAACAACAAGACTGTTATTCCCCAGTCACAATGTGTTTTACAGACATCACAAGTCACATTAATTATATTAATATGTAACTCGTGTTCTTAAAAGCTTATCACTTAGCATTATAGGAAAAGGCAGGCAGACGACCGGGCCATGTGAGCAGCATGTATGTTTCGCAGAACCGTTATGTCTATATCTGCCTATATGTATTATGTCTATAACTGTCTATATCTAATTTGTCTGTATCTTTACGTAAAAGCCCCCTGACAGCATTTTTAGTGGACTGAATCCCTTCATGTATTGATATGATGGTTTTTATTTTTGAAACATTGTCATGACTGTGTGCTCTTTCTTTCTTTCTTTGTCTCCTGCTTTCCTTTTTTATTCCTTCCTTCCTTACCTTATTTCTTCCTTCCTTTCTTTCCTGCTTTCCTTTTTTCTTTCTCCCTTCCTTACTTTTTCTTTCTCTCTGTCTTTTTTCTTTATATTTTCTTTCTTCCTTTTTTCTTTCTTTTTTCTGTCTTCCTTCCTTCCTTTCTTTCTTTCTTCCTTTCTTTCTTTCTTTCTTTCTTTCTGTCATGACTCATTAAATCTACCTATTAAAACAGTATTGAGGACATAAGGTCGCACATCATAATCTTTTACATTTTGTGATCTCCATTTCTGTTGAAGGTGGACTGACCCAAGCAGGTTTCCCCTCCACCATGTCTACATCAGACCTTCACAACACTTCAGCCCACAGTACAATAGCCAGCATTCAGAGAGTGTAGCAGAATCAAGAGAAAAGCCGAGAAACAAGCTTTCTTCTTTTAGCAGTTAATCTGCACTATTGTTGGCATCTTGTGACGCAATTCTTCTTGGGGGCGGAACGGACAGATAAATCCCGTACACGCTCCCAGCCGGACTCATTATCGTGAGGTACAGGTCGGTGTCGGAAGCTGTAAGGACGAACACCAGAAACAGAGGGATGTGGCTGCAGTCAGTGCTGGTGCCTCTCCTCAGGCTCTACTTATGCGGAATTAAAGTTCTTCTCTATCAGATGTTCAACAGGTCGTTTACACTACCAGGTCAGGTCACCTTCTGTTCTCTAACCCTCTCTGTCTGTGTTTATCTGTAGTCTTTCAAAGCCGGTGTATCATTTTCCAGCCTGTATGTCGAACTCTGTCAGAAATGTGACAGCTTATTAACACCTTATTTATCGACTAGTGAACACACTTGATTGATTGCGAGTGAGGTGTGTTTAAGAGCGCGGGCTTGTCATCAGCTCGGCGCAAGTCTGATTCGCCGAGCACGTCAAATTTATATTATATAATCTCCCAACAATAATAACGACAGGTGACTCTGTCCATCTGAATTCTTATGATGTGAGTAGTAAAAAGAAATGCTGCCAGGAGGATCATGTGTCCATGGAATTAACTAGAAAACCAACTAGAATAGTCTGTGCTCATATGAACTTTGAACCCTTGCTGCTGATAGTTGAATGCATTGAGACTCAAAGGGGTTTAATAAGGTATCTATCTGCTAGAGTCATGTTTTTTTTTTGTGTGTGTGTGTGTGTGGTGAAAATCCCATGAATTTATGATTTAACAACAGTGCTAGGAAGTTATGAGTTACATGTACTGAATTTAAAAATAAATGTAACTAATCTGCTATAGTCACCGATAAAAATGTGTCATTTAATTACAGTTACAAGTCTGAGTTACAGATTCTTCCTTTTTCTTTTTCCAGTAAAAAGCTTATATGTAGAATATTACATTAATTCTGTTGATTTGCATGTTTTCACTGTGCAAAAATGCCTCTCTGGAATATTTCCAGAAAATTTAGGCCAAACAAGCCATTGGGACAAATCTGGATGCCAATAAATAGCATGCTAATATTGGCACGTCATCAGTATCAGCTGATATTGGCTTTAAAATAACTGTCAGAATCAGTCAACATGCTTAAATGAATGAATATTACATACATTGAATAGCATTCTATTTCATCTCTCCATCTGCTGGTGGGTGATCATTATAAGAGTATACATGCATAATATGATGATAATTCCACTAAAATTACACACTAAAATTAGGTGGGGGAAAAAGTGAATATATCGATAACGGTGTCGGTTATTGGTCAACTGAGTTATTAAGTATATTGTGCCTCCCTACTTACAGTAAGAGCTCTCTCCATGTCGAGACAGGCTCCACTCATTTGGCAGTATGCACTAAATTTTGAACATTGTTTTTGATCGGTCCTTGTTTTTGTCTTTTCTCTGCCAATCAAATTAATTGCATTGCTTTAAGCAAAAGTATTTTCCTTCTGAAAAGGGCCCTGACATTACAGTACAGTGTAAAGCTTGTTTATCAGTGGTGAAAATGCTGTCACCATCGACATAATGTCTGGTTTTAGGACTTCTCAGCTCCATTGCCGAGTTTAAAACATTAGCTAGAAAAGTACTAAAAAGTAAAAAAATTTAGTTAGTCTCGTTACTTTGATTAAGTAAATAGCATAATTATATAACTTATTAAATTTTTAACAGGGCAACCAGTAAATTGTAATCTGTTACATTTTAAAAGTAACCAGTATCTGCCCCAACACTGTTAACAGCATGTCAGCTACAAATATGTGATCATCTGTGATATCTGGGATACATACTGTGCTCACTTGACACCATGTGATTTTAAAATTGACACTTGGATGAAAATGTAACTGGAAGTTAGCATTAAAATGGCATATCTGAGTAACTTTGATGACATGGTGACATGTAACTTGTCAGAAATTCCAGCAAATAGTAGTAGCTGCATCCACATGCATTTTGTGGCCTCTTTGATGAAGTATTTGATGTGAGTGCATTTATTAAAGTGTGTAAAATTTAGGGCAATTTAGAGGCTAGAACTGAGGACCACAGATTGCAACCAGCTAAAACTCCTGAATTATCCGCAGAGGTCTCTTCCTCTCCAAAACAAACAGACCAGGTGATTTAAACCAGTAAAAACACTGAATAAAG
>JAPZEB010032871.1:0-11501 GCA_029783705.1 Chaetodon striatus
AACATTTTTTTCTGTAGGACAACATGGAAGTTAGCATTGCACAAGCCAAGGGGATTTTCCCATTAGATTTTGGATTACTGCCAAAGAATAAGCTCTCTGCAAACAATAATTTATGACATGTGACATGTTTTGTTCAGCAAGATAGTCTTCACAAATTAATACTACTTTCATGATTACTGAAGCATAAATGCCATCGCCAGAGGTAAAAAGCTAACGTTAGGCTACAAAAGTCTCTTCAGCTTGTGTTACTGGGACACTCTATGGACGTAAAATCTTGATGCAGAAATCACCCAACAGTAAAAATGACAATCAAAGGTCTTCACATAACTGGTTTTCAATAAAAGACATTAGATTATTTATTTTTCATGCATGGTTAACTCATTTCATTGATGCTTTAAAACACATTGCCTCTATATTTTGAGCTGTATTTGTTATCCACTGGAGTGGACAAGGGATCTAAACAGGTTAATAAGTGGGTTACTTAAAGGTCCAGTGTGTAGCATTTAGGGGCATGCAGACAGTGTGTAAAAAGCTTTGAAACAACACATAAATCTTCATGCTGGGAAATAAAAGTTGTACAACATGTATTTGAATGGAATAAAATATATATTAAAAAAACAATTAGAAACCATGAATTATCAGCATTTTAAGGCAATCAATCACAGTGAACATCAAGTCTGCTTTAATGTTCGTCAAAGTTGCATTATTGTTAAGAGGTCGGATGGATGACTGGTACAGGCCCGAGGCCCAAAGTGTCGGGGGCCCCCCTGGCCCTCACTTTCAGTATGTCAAATTCACACATATAGACCAGGCAGAGATAAAGGAGGACCACAAAGAGATGCAAAGTAGCTGCAAAGGGACACAAAAATATCTGTGCCCAGGGGTCATTGTCTCATAATCCGCCCCTGAGGTGACACAATTCAGACCTCTCAAATCAGTGTGTGCTTAAACTACATTCCCATGCAACAATACAGTAAAAAAACGGTCAGCCGATATATCAAGTATACATGTTCATGGTTTGTAGTTAAAGAGCGAAAACCTCCGAACACGCTTATACAGTACAAGCAAAGTTTCACATCTGTATAAATAAATTCCTTTTAACTGAAACACTAAAGGTCTCTGAATGTTGACCAACAAACTTGACATGGCATTTAAGATTTTCCTTTTACTGTTTTTCTTTTGACATAGCTTTGACAGTTAGTGTCTGTCAAAACTTGAGACTGTTGCTGCTGTCAAGTCTCAAGTGAGCCAAGTCTGTCACAGAAGCCATGTTCGTACAAGTCCTCATTTTCATAACTGGCTCTGATTCAAGTACCAGAATAAAACAAGTTTAGTTTCTCCCTTGAACTTCCCTTCAGCAAACTGTAACAACACATGTAAGTTTTATTTTTTTAAGCCATAACCGGAAGTCCTAATCTCAACGGTAGCGGGCTTGTCACTGGTTGCAGCATGAAACCACACTTTATCATTCAAGGGATTTTAGACCTTTTCCTGAGAAGTTACAAAACCTGAACAAACAGGTTTTCATAATCTTGTCCAATTTAATTTGACGTTGACACGGAACGACTGTTAGTGCTGCATGTGGGCTATGAGCTCGTGGAGGGAGCAACTGTAATGTCAATCTGCACTTTCACATACAGTATTATATAACTACACAGCGTGCATGGTTGTTCTACATACTCCAGTATCTTTCCACTGATATAGTCACACAATAACTTATTTTATCTGAATCTAGAGGGGGGAAAATGCTCATATTTTCCCTGTACTTCCTGCACTGGGTCGTGGCTTGTATACAGGAAAAGATAATGCACAGAGGGAGAGTTTGAAGCTGCCATTTCTGACCTCCCAAAACTTCAGGAATAACCCAGCTATCATTTCTTGTTTCCTTTTCCGTCATGAAAAAGCTTGTTGTGGTTTGGCCGTTAGAGGGCTCACTTACATAGCTGCTGCTGAGGGCCAGATTCATCATAAATATAGTCTATAAAACAATACTGACTGTCAGAGAGAAGCCTTTACTGCTGCCAAGAGCCGCCATCTGTTTTCATGTCATCTACTGTTATGTTTACTTAATCCATTTTATGCCAGCAGTCCAGTCCAATGTCCATACTGTGGGCTATGATAAACAGGGACCTGTGTGCCAGGGTTGTAAGATAAAGGGCTCCTGTGTAAATAGTGATGTTTACAAAGGAGAAACAGATGGCAGGAATGCTGGAAATTCTTTAATACAACACTTCATCTTTTTCATTCTGTCGGTAATCCTAAAGATGTATTAAGTCTAAAGAATAGATTTCAAGACATGATTATAAACAGTGGTGGATGTTCCTGTAGGTGGCATAGGACACCGCCTGGGGTGCCACCTGGGGGGGTAAGGCGCCAAAATTGAACATAAGGGGAATGTCTGAGTGGAGTATACCTGGAGAGCATTAGAGTAAAGCTGTGTACACACTACTAGCTACACAGCAACAGCATGACCAGCTACATTATTGCTGTTGAAGTGCTGCTGAAATGCTTGCTAACGTAGCTACGTTGTAATGGCTTACGTGTATCTGCTACGTGCCACAAAGGACCTCAGCTGAACGTCATCTCAAGTTTGTATTTGGTCCAATAAATATCTATGCTTTTGATCAATGTCTGAGCCCCATTTTTAGCATCACATTTCTACCCCCCATTGCATCTCTGTGTGCACTGCAATGCACATAAAGCTAGCATAGCATCAGCTAACTAAGCTAAATAACACAGTAGCACAACTAGAAACAAAAACATGGACTTTCCACGTCCAGATACGACGTGTGTTGGTTGTTGACCTTCTGGGACACCGTGTCAAGTTCCTCCTGTTACATGCATTGTCTTCTTTCAAGATACACTTCTGTTTTCACAGGAAATTTAACATTTACATACAGTCTCTTTCAAAATAAAGGCACCACATCGGTACAACACCGAGAATTGACGTTCTTTTTCCTTCAACAACAGACAGGTTGGGTTTAGGCAACAAAAGCACGTGGTTAGGTTTAGGAATAACAGGGTTTGGCTTTAGAATCTTACAGGGTGCGAACACCGCTCTCTTGGGTGAAAGTCGGTGTTTGTTGGACCCATCCACCACATCTGCTGCCCCCAACAGACAACAGACAGCGAGCTGTATCCAGCATGCAGTTCAGGGGTGTAACAGTTATTAGGAGTCCCCTCTCCGTACACTACACAGAGTGTACAACAAAAAAAATTTATAATAAATATGACCTGTGAATCCTAAGAGGTCAAACTCTACCATGCACTTCTTTGAGTCTTCAGCAATACACCCACCAAGTGTGAAGTCGATCGAATGAACTGTTGTCGAGAAAACTGACTGACAGACAGACAGACAGAGACCCCTTCCATTTTAGTTAGATGTGTGGTCGTGCTCCTGACAAAACATTGTCTTGGTCTGTCTACTGGGTTTTACACCGACGACAAAACTTCAGCATCATGAAATAGTTCAAGCTTGTAACTCTCGGTGAAACAACTGGTTCTTTGTACATATTTAGTTTGTATACAGATAAAACATACAGTGTTTAATCAGTGAGCTTTCAATACACTGGTTGGCTGAATATTTTTTTCTACAAATGGAGCTAGGCTAGCTTTTTCCACCTGTTTCCAGTCTTTGTGCTAAGTTAGGCTAATAAAGCTCTGGCTAATAAACAGATTGGAGAGTGGTATTCTTTAATCTAACTCAAGAAACAAACTTCCCCAAAGATCAAACACTATTAATTGTGCAGATGCCAAACATTAGTTCCAGTTCTTACTTACTTTACTGTTTCTATGTTATATTTTAGAGAATAAACATCAATTGCAGTCCTAGTTACACTCCTGGAATACCTAAATGGCAATGCTTTTGATTTGATTATTATCTTGGCGAGTGGTTACACCAGACGTGATGAGAGTGGAAGCCTTTCAGAATGGATGCCTCAGACAAATATGCCAAATCTTATGGCCAAACAAAATCTCCAACCTTCAACTGTACAAGGAAACAGGTAGCCTTAGCATCACCAAGACATTTGAGATGGCTAGGTCATGTGCTAAGAATGGAGCAGGGCCGTGACACCACCAGGCAAAAGAAAACCCAGACTACTGAATACCACCTGGTGCAGAACTGTGACACTGGAGTTGGAAAAGAAGAACCTGTCATAGGGAGAGGTGCAACATGCTGCCAAGGATTGAATGTAATGGAAAGAGCTCATTAAAGTCTTATGTCCCACAGCGGATGAGGAGGAGTAAGTAAGTGAGAATTATCTGATTATTGTTCCAATATCTCTGCATCCCAACTGTAATATACGTCAAAATGTGGTTCATGTATGTAAGTAAAACTACTTCTTTAAGGTCAGGGAGAGGTCACCGTCATTGTTAAGTGATGATAAAGAACCAAAACAAACAGACAGGATGCAGATGTAAACTTGGGCGGCTGGTGTCGAAGGCGTACATTGCGTCACTACAAGCCTTTGTTGCTTTACAAGAAAATCACATTGCCACCCACTCACACTTTACTCATTATGGAGACAAACATGTTTTTATTCTGAGAAAATCTTGCTCACTGCTTATTTCTGTAATGATACGCATGGTGATTTTATCATTTTGCCTCTTGAGGAGGTTGAGACAGATAATTCTACTGTCAGTGTGGGAACTGAGCATGTGCTGAGAGTAAATCTGTGAGATTATTTATTCAACCAGACAGTAAACACACACAACACACACTCTTCTGTAATATTAAAGAGTGGCTCTTTATCAGCAGCTACCATGGGAACTATGCTACTCCCTACCAGAGCAGATATTAAACATGTACAGGCAGATCATGGGAAAATTCTGTGTACATTAAAGGACACTGTGTGTAATTCTCTTGTACTTCTAGGTCAAAGGTCAGAGGTCAGTTGAGGAGCAACAGCTGGACAGCTGTGGGGTACAGTATCAGTGTATAGCTCCAAATCCATTAACTCTCTCTCATTTACTGCCTGCTCTCATCTCATGATATATAACGTGCAGTACAGTTAAAAAAGTTTGTATCTGCTGCAGACTGAAATATTGTCATTTAATGTTCAATGTAGATGTGAATGAAGTTTTCGGCTCCACAGCACTTCATTCATCTCAATCAGATTCAACCCACAGTTTCAATACCACAGTGTAACATCTGTGTATGTACGTGTTGTTGACACACTGTGAAGGTGTTAATGCTCTGATTCAGTGACACACAAGGGAGATGCCAACAGTGGGTCCCCTTGAGGTCTAGAGGAGGGAAGTGGTCAGTGTGTGTCTGATGCTACTGTACTTTTATGGCAGAACAGCCTGGTGTTTTTAATGACACTTATTTGCATGATGACGATATTAAACTGATAAACTCTGAGTCAGATCTCTGTATGAATCCTCCCTCTGATGTGATGGAAAAAGGACTGTGCTAACAACATATTTAGTTCCGATCTTTGTAAATCACAATCCAGTGAAGTCTACAAACAAAACTCTCAAACTGGTTACCTTTAAAAATCATCAAACGAAAGTAGATGTTTCACAACGTGACTTGAAATAACTTCCCTCTTCTGTGTTTATAACATTTAGTCCATGACAGAAAAAAGGGGAGAAATAGGAAGTGCACTTTTCAACCTGAGTCCAGTTTATCGCAATTCATTACAAAATAACAAAAAAAAGTTGGGAAATTGCATCAAAAATGGACAGAAAGACTCACCAAATTCTGTAATGTTTTGCCGCAATAATTAAAAAAAAAATCTTATGACTAATGGCTCAATTTCGTGTGCACTGTGCTTTGTTGGCTTTTTGTAATCACTTGTAAAGGTATACTGCTTGGACTATGTAAAAAAACAAAAAGTAAATAGGCTTTATACATTTTCAAAATTTAAGGAAAATATGGAGGAAAGTTGGGAGAGACCAATGAAGAAGGACAGAGATTATTTGCCCTGAATCAGGCCTCTCAGGTAGCACCTCCACCCAGGCTGGGTGGAGGTGCTACCTCTACCCCTACAACTACCTCTACAACTACCTCTACAAACAAAATATTTGAGATTATACTCGGTGGAGGTTTCGAGTCATGGCCAACCTCAGCAAAACAGCCTCAGTGCAGGCTCAGTTCCTGGAGCAGGTTGCACAAAACACCTTAAGTTAAGATTTTCCTTAAAGTCCTAGTTAAGGTTTCCTCATAAAAAATGGTTGCAGAAAACACTCTAAAGCCTTTTCCTGGAGGTTTTCTTAAAATGTTCACTTAAGTATTTATGGTTTTCTCCTTGTCTTGGTCTTATACTAAAGGAATCCCTAGACTGTTGCACAAAAGACCTTAACAACCAAAGCAAGGTAAAAAAAACACTTACGTTACCTCTGACTTTCTTAACTGCAACATGACTGGGTTTACAGTGATAAATGAAAAAAACTAACACATCCCGAGGATACGCTTTTAATTTTACACTTTGGATTTGACTGAAATAATTTTAATTACAATTTCTACTACGTTTTATGGTATTTGAAGATAGTTTGTGCTTTCTATGATTGTATTCCTCCAAATTATAGTCTTTTCCTCCTCTGACCAGTATGGTTTTCTTGTCATCTTTTCTTTTTCACTATCTAACTATAATCCAACTTTGTGAGACTAACAGCCATCACATGTGTGAGTCCAAGCAAACAAACAATCTCTACAGAAACTTTAATTGCTGTAAAATCTCTTTCAATGCAGTAAATGAGTTTTTCCTTAACAATGGAAGCCTTTTAAAATATTCTGTGCAACTGTGTGAGTCCCTCAGCTGAGTAGAAATTAAGCCTTGAGTGTCATACTTAAGGAGCAAACTTAAGGAATTTTGTGCAACTGGTTCCTGGTCTCATGCTGAACTCACCTGGCTGTGTAGTGCATGGGCTCTGGTTGGGCATCAGTGGCTCCTCCATCTGGACAGAGAAGACCTCCATCAGCTCATTCCTGGAGGAGGCCTGTAGAAAGAGAAACAGAGAAACGCTGGAGTCTGTATTTGATAATAGTAAAGTCCTTTTAAATTTCTCATTCACCTAAATTTCAACCAGTCAGGCGGGCAGACTGTTTTTTTTTTAGTTGTAGATTAGTAAGAGCACTCTCAATGTTAAGAGCCACATTTATAGCTACCCATGTTAATGGAGAATGAATGACAAAAATCTAACTAAAACAGAAATGCTGCATCAACTCCTCCAGTTTACTCACATTGTTGATGTTCTTAGAAGGTGAGCAGCTGAATAACTAACTCACGTCGCTTGCCGTAAACCTTTATACCAGTGATACTAAACTGGCCCACGGGCCAGAACTGGCCCACGATAGAGTGCCGGGTAGCCTGTCAACCATTTTCTAATTCACAATGAAATAAGTTAATTTACACTTTTGTATATTGAATGTAAATAAGGTGCCAGAGTGCAGAAAAAAGCATCAGAATAAAGCAAGCTTGTTGAAGTGAAAGGCGAGAGTCCCCTGGACCCACCGACAGAGATATAGGAATATCTAACAAATGCCCTGCATGCACCTGACCTGTGCGGGGCTGCTGCAACTGGGTTTGCTTTTATAATAAATATTAATAATGTTTATTGAGCTGGCCCTGGGCAAAACAAGTTGAGTATTCCTACTCTACTCTATTTGTTAACTCTGCCCTCTTATCTCTAAGGAATTTTTATTTGATTTTATTATTATTTTTTTTTCTTGTCAGAGTCAAATTCACCCGCCTTTGAGTGGAAAACACTGACATTCTGAAATGTCAACTGATTATTGTTTCTGTTGGTGGTAAAAACACCCAGAAACCCTTGTGGTTTTGAATATGAATATTCACATGTGTGATACAAAATCATTTGTTGATTTGACCTGGTTTGATGGTCCTGATGAAGAATCCGGCCGTGGACTGAACACTTCCTCAAAAGCTGGTCCCTGAAAATAACATCACATTCAGTACACTCAAAAGTTTAATTTCAACATGCGACCTTCACCATTCATCAAAAGATTTGGGGCCTGTTAAACATCTTTTTATTCTTTGATTTACCTCAGCTGGAGGTGCTGAGATGTCATTTAGAGGCAGTAAGGAGCTGGTCTGGAAAAAACAAACAAAATTTAACACAGTCTTTGGAAAAAAAATCAAAAATCAAAACGTACACACCAAAGAAAAAAAGCCCTGCTGATAAACACACATTTTCTATGGCTTGTGTCGGTGCCTCTGCAGGTTCTTGCGGTGTCTCCTCATCCACAATCTCACAAACCTCCCCGATGTCAGCCAGGACTGGATCTGCCTGATGTACATAGATAAAACTTTACACTGCGCACCACCACATTCACTGCAGGGTGACACACAACGTATACAGCACAAAAATGACATATAGCACTGTGTGTTGTCACCAGGTTGGCCGTCTTGATGTAGAAGAGGCAATAGGTGTCTTGGTGATGGTAGACGTAGGCCAGAGCTCTGGGGTCAGACTCATCTTTCCTCAAAGAGCTGATCCTGCTCGGGTCATGGTGTTGAAGCAAAGCCTGAAAAACAGATCATAAAGAGGATTTAGATTTTTAGTTTTGTTAACCACCAGACCAATATTCAGCAATAAATACAAACTGATGGAGGAACAGAAAACTACAATTACTGCAAGAAAAAAAGGGAAATTAAGATATCATAACCATAAAATGTAGCCAGATTAAATTATTTTAAACAGTTTCTGTTACATTTTGTGAGGAAACAAAATTACATTTGGCTTTGGAGTTTTCTAGATCTTAGTTCCTCACTTTAAACCTGATTATTTTGATTTTTGGTCTTGAAATTCACAGCGATAAGGACTTATTTTCCTCCAGAGTTTGTTTTCAGGAGCTGAAAAGCATTTGTTCAAATTTAATTTGTTGAATGTGGCAGAAAAACACAAAACTGTTCAGTGCAGGTATATGTTAGTGATGTTTGGTATCACTACAACCAGATATTGGACCAAAAGGAGAGGCAGATACAGAACCAAAACTTAAATAATCCCTAAACATCAACTTCCACATAATGGTCATTTCATATGGGAAACACAAGTTCCTCATTTAATTCACCACAACTTCTTAAATATTTTACAGATTATTATTGGAAGAAAAAATGTACTCAATTATCTGAATGCTTCTCAGGGAGGACAGTGGATTTTGACTTCTATCCAGAGTGGGGTCATTTACAATAAATCTGTGGTGGACTAAAGTGGTTTATTATTTACTAGTGTCAGGAAACTTGAAAGCATTGGAGTTCTGGGGAACAGTGTCATGTCTCTGATCCTGATGTCAGCTGTATAAATATTTTGCTTCGCCTCTCAGAGGAATCCTGAGAATTGAATTGGAACAATATAAATGGTGATAAATATTATCTGGCATTAATTAAGTATTTTTGTCTCCTGGAAAACCCCAGTGGTTGTTGTGGTTGCACAAACTTGTCATGGTCTATCATCAGCCTGAGGGGGGTGCTTCAGCGACAGGACAACAGAATGAGAAGAAAGAGAGATAAGGGAGAGTGAATGAGACTCACCCCGGTCCTTTCGTCCAGGATTCTCAAGCCGCTGGAGGAAACTTTCAGCCAAATTCTCTGCTTGTGTTTCCCCTGTTTCCTTGCTGCGACCTGAAAGCCCTAACACAAAGACAAAAAGAAGAAATAAGTTTCAGTGGTTTAAAACAGGAGCACAGTCAGAAGAGTTCACAGCCTGGCAGCAGACACATCAAAAAATGAAACTAATGTTTATACTGGTAATGATTTATACTAAGATTTTTTTTCCTGTAACTGACTGTTCATTAAAGTCCCCCACTTGATTGTCTCTTTATATCTTAACTTCTAATTTCAATGCTGAAGTGTTTCCTTACCTTTTGTTGTCAGTGTCCTCTTTTGTTACAATCACCAGGGGTCGACAAAACGTATGACAATAGCTTAGTTTGATGACAGTGACCATGTTTACATGCACACTAGTATTCCACAATTATTCTGAATATTACAATATGCTAAATTTGATATGGGTCATGTAAACAGCTTGTTTTGTTTGAATATTTAGAATCACGTAGGCCCTTTCCTGAATGATTATTTTTTCAATTAATGTGACATATTCTGGTACTAGCTGGGTTTTAGGAGCATTCTTTGGACATGCATACAGCGTATTTTGGAATATGGTTCTCAATTGGAATTTTCACCGTAGTTGGCGACACATGGTCTCTTGTCTGTTTACAGTTGGTTCTGTGTGTTGCCATAGATACCCTGTACACAAACCAACTACCCAACAGTTTGTTGGCCTAAGGCTGGTGTAGAGATGCATGCCCAAAAGAAAAGCCCACATTTCTGGTTGGAAAGAGGAACACACCTAATTTAAGGTCTCACTCTGAAGTCGTTGAAATCCAGCGCTTGGGCTGTGATTTGTGGCGTCAGACACTGATGAAAAAAGCAGTCCTTTAACAATGGCATGATTCGCGGCCGGTTGCGTCAAGGGGAAACACAGCTGGACAAGAATGAAAGTTAAGGCAGCAAAAGTGTGAGTAGGGCGGGCGGGAGGAATGGTGGATGGGTCCAACAAACACCGACTTTTACCCAGGAGTGTAGCGTTCGCATCCCGTAAGATTCTAAAACCAAACCCATTTGTTGTTGAAGGAAAAAAAAAGAATCTGTTCGCATTGTTGTACTGACATAGTGCATTTATTTTGAATGTAAACGGAAAATTTCCTGTGAAAACTTAAGTGTATCTTAAAAAAAGACAACGCATGTAACAGGCAGAACTTGACTTGGCCTCCCAGAACGTAAACAACCAACACACCCAGGGTACCTTTCACATTGTATCTGGACGTGGAAAGTCCATGTCCAAACATCAATATGTGACGAGGTCAGAGTGAGGATGTGTTGAATTTTAAACGTTATGACTTTGATATCAAAGTTCGTTCATTTTCTGTCACGGTTTATCCTGTTAGGGGTCACGGGGGTGCTGGAGCCTATCCCAGCTGATATTGGGCGAGAGGCGAGGTACACCCTGGACAGGACGCCAGACTATCACAGGGCTGACACATAGAAGCAGACATTCATGCTCACATTCACACCTACAGTCTTTTAGGATTCATCAACTAACCTAGCCTGCATGTCCTTGGACTGTGGGAGGAAGCCGGAGTACCCGGTGAAAACCCACGCGGAGAACATGCAAACTCTGCACGGACAGGCTCCCCCACCCCAAGTTCGAACCAGAAACCCTCTTACTGTGAGGTGACAATGCTAACCACGGAGAAGCTTTTCTGTATCCTGACGTGATAAATGACGTGTTGGGGCACCTTGATCAGAGTATGTCTGGTACCACGTGAACAGCTAAATTGGAATATTGTCATTCTCAGATTAAGAGCAAAAAGCAGAATATTTTGTACATGTAAACGTACACTCACTGATGCACCCCCAGTTCTGTCTATGACATCTTCAGCCCATGTGGACCACGTCTGTTTTATTGTTTTATTTTATTTTATTATTTTTTCTTTTTTGAAAGCTGTTGCATATCACGAGATATGCACTCCCTCT
>JAPZEB010032890.1:0-11501 GCA_029783705.1 Chaetodon striatus
GACACAAAGTCATCACAGATTCAAAAGACCGAAATATAAGGGAGAGCAAAATGAGATGCAAATAGGGAGGCAGAACAAGAGCTGGAGGAAGAGAGAAGAAAAGCAGACGATGGAGCATATAACTACCTATTTCAATCTATCAAGCTCTCACCGGAGTCGGATGAAGAGAGAGTGCAAGGGCATTATTCACCAAAATACAAACTTTATTGACAAACTTCCAATTTTTTGATAATGACAGGCAGAACTAGTGAGATGAGCAAAGAAGGAGAGAAAAGAAGAGTGCAAGGACATCCACCACTACCAACAACAACTTTGACGAAACTTTCTTCGCTGTTCTGATGTCTGTTTGGGCCTGTTTTATGCGAGCGCCACAGGGGCAGGAGAAGAAGAACGGAATCTCAGATACCAGCTCCGTCTCATCTCTTTGACTCAGTGGACCTACTCGCATCTTCCGATACTCCCTCTTTCTCTGATATTCACTTTTCTCCATCTTTCTCCCCAATCCCTTCATGTTTGGCTCCTGCTCTGCTCCTTCGTCTTGTTGTTGTTTTGTTTCTTTGTATTGGACTCGGTGTGCAACCCTCTCTCTGACGCCCATTAATTTTCCATTTCTTACATCTTTTTGTTAACTTGTGTCCTCTAAAATTACAATTGTGTGTTGTTTGTCGACCAATCAGTGCTCTCGCCACTTACCTGTTTGTGCGGCGGCTGTAGCCTTTAGTCAGGAACAGATGTCATCAGACTTTTACTTTTTACAAAGTTTTATAAGACATTTAAACCATCAAACACAGCACCTACAGTTTGTGGGTACACGAGGCTCTCTCTCCAAAACTTCTGCGAGCAGTGTTTGTGTCTTAGCACCTGTGAATGGATGTGCATACACTGACAACAACACAATAGGTGTGTATCTATGATGAGTAGTTGAATGAGCCAAAGTGAGAGAACGATAGACTGAAGGGGTACGAGATAAAAGGCAAAAAGACACCCCCACATACACACACACACACACACACAGATGCAGACAAGACAATAACAAGTCAGTGGCTTTGGTGACTCTTCGGGGAGATGCCGTAATGTGTTTTTCCACTCGCCTTCCGCTCATCTTTTATCTCCCCTCTTTTTTTTTTCCTCCAGTAGAGTTTCACTGTGGCCCCAGAGTGGATATGAAACCGTCAACAACTTGTCATGGACCCATACACCTTTTGTTCAGCTGTCAGCACACACACACACACACACACACACACACAGACACACACACATGGACTTACTCACTGACTCGCTTACTCACACAAGTACACTCATCTTCACATTTATCTCCCACTTTCTTCCACATGAATAAAACCAACGCAACTGGAATAAATGACCCTTCTTTGTTAAATACACACACATACACCCAACATGCATGGTATCACAGTCTTCTCCTCTCTCTCCCTCTCTCCCTCTCTCATACACACATATGGACACACTTACTATATCCATCTGTGGACTGAAATGAGGGGAAAACTCTGTAACTTTGACTGAATAATAGGTGAGGGTAAAAAAAAAACATGTATCAGACAGCGCAGCGAGGTGCCATGCCATTGTGCCGAAAAACCAAAATCTGGAGCCCCATTAGTTTGAACAGTGTCCCACTGGACTGAAATCCCATTTCTCTGACAGCCCGTTATTCCAAAATGAAACACCTATTGTTCAAAAGTTTAAGTTCTCCGAGAATACACACTGCCTGCGGTTAGTTTCAGTTTCCCTGTGGTGTTTGAGGCACCGATCTCTGGTGTTTCAACCAAACCTACCAAACCTTAGACACTTTTCTGAGCAGTGTTTGAATACCTATTCTAGGATTTTTACCAACCATTTGCACTATTCCCAGTAGCCTTTGGAGCCACTGAACTTGGGTTCCCTGCTTTAACATGAGTGTTTGAAGCTTTCTCTGAACCATATCCTCGTGGTTTTTGTGCCTAAACCTAACAACACATTCATGAGAGCATCGTTGAGAAATGTATCCATGGTTTACATAGAAGGTACAATTAAAATGTGTTTTTTTGTTGTTGTTGTTTTTTTCTGGCAATTGGTTTGTCTAACTGCAGGGTGTTTGTATTTTTAGAGTACAGGACTTCAGAGCAATGGGCATTTGGTTTTGGATTAACGGGCTGTTGGAGAAATGGGCTTTCAGTCCAATGGGACATTATTCTGACTAGCGGGGCTGAAATCTTGGCTGTCTGAGCAATGGGCAGTCTCCAGAGGCTCAGAGTTTTAGCTGATTTTCAATAAACTTACCTGGACTATTTCAAACTTATTTCAGGTGGATTGTTAAAGATGGATTTGCAAGAAGATGCTGAACATTTCAGGTAACAGAAAACAAGGTCATCTTACAGGTCAAAATATGACTGAAGCCCCAAATTCTAAATATGTCTTTATGGAGCTTTGTAACACTTTGTTCGTAAGAGATGGAACAGGGAGTCAAAGCTCCCACAGTGACCCTAATAAAGTGAGTTATATCACTACATTACTTTATCTGTAAATGACTTTTTAGCAAATAAAAGGAATATACAATACATAAAACATGAACGATTCCTTTGTTTCTGCAGTGGCAAATGGAAGTCTTCAGCACTTTTCTGAATTCTGGGTTTGAATATGGTCAGAAGAAAAGAACATATATGTACAGTATATAGGCCAGGGTCTACCACAGCAGATCAGACCCAAGTTGCAGCTGTGCAAAGATGCCCCTGAGGCAGTTCAGCACATAGTGGTAAGGTGTAAGATGCAAGCAGGATCAGCGTACATAGAGAGGCACAACCAAGTGGCTGGGATAGTGTATACACCACCGAAGGTGGTTGAGAACAACAGGGGTAAGATCCTGTGGGACTTCAGCTTCCAGACTGACAAACAGCTGCTGGCTAACCAAGCGGACATAGTGGTGGTTGACAAACACCAGAGGAGGGCAGTGGTGGTAGATGTGGCAATTACAGCCAACAGCAACATCAGAAGGAAGGAACACGAAAAGGTGGAGAAGTATCAAGGGTTGAAAGAACAACTGGAACAGAGGTCGAAGGTCAAAGTTGACGTGGTCCCCATGGTAGTAGAAGCTCTTGGGGCAGTAACCCCCAAACTGGGACAGTGGCTCTGGCAGATTCCAGGAACATCTGAAGCCTCAGTCCAGAAGTCCAGAAGTTTGCAATCCTACGAACAGCTAGAGGACCTGAGCATGAGGATGATACAGGCACCACCCTCTCACACACACGCACACACACACACACACACACACACACACACACTCAAAGTTTTCGCAGGGAATATTGTCTTTTTTTTTTTTTTTTGGTTGGTTGGTTGTTTTTGTTGTACAATTGATTTACTACCAATTATCACATTTTTATTTAGTTCAAAATCATCACTAGATCTCTGGATTGTTTCAAATCAAAAGACTGAATCCTAATCTTAGCATTTTCTCCTCCAGTTGACCTGCCTGTAACTCTCATCTTTTTCCTTTTCTTTGTACTCCATCCTCTCCTTCAATCCTCAAGACAGAACTTGCCAACCTGACCAGTTTCTCAAACACTGCACCTCATTTTTTTGTTCCAGGTTCTTCAGATATATCAAAGAGTAGGCATCTGATCATCAGGTGCTTTCGCTCAACTCCTCTTTTCTCCTCCTGACTCTCTCAGCTCTGTGGGAATAGTAGTACTAACACTGGCAGTACAGAGAACAAAGCTTTGCTGAAACACGTTGGTTTTACTAATAACATTTTTTGTTCTCTGGTAGAAGTGCTGCTGAAGATTTCTAACCTGAGTGTTACTTATTAGTGGGTTAGGTTGTGCCAAAGTACGAAACAAACAAACAAAAAAAAGTTAAAAAAAATTGCATCAGTGTATTGTTTTGAAAATGAAAACTAATACCCAGTATATTTAACACTGAAAAATGGTTGAGTCTCAAGGAGTTGTTGCAGCTGTTTGCAAAATTAATTTAATCTTTTTCTTTTTTTTTTTACATTTATTAATATGTAAATTTTTGAGAGACAGTAGATTAAATTAATTGTAATACTATTCCTAGACTCTATTCCTAACTACAGCCTGTTTCAGAGTGGGAGTGGTTTGGTGGCAGATGTCTCTCATCTTAAACTTGACCTTTGACCTCTTCCCTAGCCTTAACCTGATGGACATGAAAATAGTTGGTTGTCCTCTTAACCTGACCCTGGCCTTTGCTATAGACCACTCCCACTCATCCCCTCAATGGCATGAACAGCTCATCTGCTTTTCTTGGTTTATGGCTGATGTTTCCACAAAATCTTGTGGAATCTCTATAGCAAATTGGCATGAGCACATATACTGTCTCACACACACTTGACCTCCATGTCAAATTTCAGCATCCTGGGATTAAAAAACATGGCTGCCTAGGGGTGGGGAAATTTTTATGGACCAACCCACAAGGCGACCCATGACATTGCGGGTGGCGACCAAAATCAGAAGAAACTAACGTAGCTAGTTCATTTGCTGGGACTGTGAACTTAGTTCAAAATTCAAATCGTAAGCTACAAACGTTCATTTTAATCTGTGTGAACTAAACTTTGAGCTAGCTCTTGTGTAGTCTTGGGTAGCTAGAAAAAAACGTTCCACAACTTCCAACCTCCTCCAACTACAATCATCTTGGGCGACGCTACGCCCAGGCTGCATTGACGGTGCTCTTGTAAAATAGTCTCATGGTTGAGCTTGTTTTGGTGGAACATTTGCACATGGGGAGTCGAGCCCTGTCATTAAAATGACCCCACAAAAGAAAACACCACAAAAAAGAAGTCTTTGACTGTGTAATTTAACTCAATTTGATAAGAAGTGAAGCTTAAAGGAAGTCGGGAGTAAGCTATGCTTAAGCTCTGGAGAAACTCACTGGACCCATTAAAACCCCGGATGATTGGCTGGTTGTATTTGGCTCTTGCAGAAAATTTTGATGACAGTATCACAGAAGCTTGTGTGAAGTCAAGATCAGTACATTAGTAAAGTTAATGTTACTGGTACGTGGTGCTGCCAGGGTAAAAAGATGTGGCAAATCAACTCAGACTGGCCATGTCAGAAAACAAGTCAACATCAGTCCAGTGAGCTTTTCCAAAATGCATTCACAAGCTGTTTTTTGGTTTAAGACCAAAAGATCAAAGCAGGTATGCCTTATTGCATGATCCATATCTTTGGCAACAGTAACTATTTTCAGCATGCACGTTGTAAGCTCAGAGGTTGTTGTAGTGTCCTGCAAAGGATATTTGGAAATGGTAAAACACAGATAGCAGAAGAAGAGGCAGAATGCAGGCTGATATCAGCCTTCGAATGTTAGGGTTAAAGCGACAGTCTACATTTGGTAAGTAAGTATGTGTCAACTTGAGCCAAATATTCATTCTTATGCTTTACTAATCTATTTCATAAATGTATAGAAGTAAAGAGGAAAATGGGGAGGGACTAAAATTCCTGGTAAGTTCATCAAGAGATTAGTCAGAGGCTAACTTACAGTTCATTGCTGTACAGTCATTGTGTTTGTTGTTTTGGGTTAATAAATAGACTTCACAAGCACTGCAGTGGTCACATTTATGTGAATAACTCCAGGCAAAAATTAGTTTACTGTCTGTCTGTCTGAACAAACCTAATGAGATGGAGAACAAAGTCCATAGTCCTTGTTATGTGCCAAAACAATAAGCTTCAGCAATGGAAGCTAGCCAACTAAGTGGGTATCTTGGTGGGTATCACTGAAAGTGCCGAAGACTCACAGAAGAACTTTTGAAAAAGTCATATGGGTTACATCAGAAGGCAATCTTGCTCACTTAAATGCTCCTACCTCTCTCAACTCTCACAATCTTACCTCCTCGCATCATCTCTCTTCTTATATTTGCTCATTTTCAGTGCATTTTTCTTCATCTCTCCTCACCCACTATCTGTTCTCTGCACCTTACCATTTTTCAACTCAACTCCTGTACTGCTATTGCTCCTGTTCTGACCTCCTCTTCTCTGCACTCACATACTCTTATTTTTTAAAAGCCTCTATAAACCATCAGACTTTTAGGATTATACCAGAAGAGCCCTTTTTTGATGTTATAAACATTTATATAAAACAACTATCCAACTATAATAGTACCATGCTCAAATAGTTTTCATGCTGCAAACAGCCCTTTTAGAACGGTGTTTTCTGATGCACCACACTTAAATGGCCCTCACATTGATTCTTCATAGAGCTGTAAAGGAGTGGTCTTCAATCATAGCCCGAAGAACTCAGATTAGTTGGATTTAGGTGGTTTTCATTTCAAATCGTGGACCAGGATTTATTGCCACTGCTGTTAAACACCATTTATGAAAAATGTATATAATGGACTGAATCAATACGATTTAAAAACTAGCTTTCAGAGAACCACAGAGTACCACTTCGAACTCATTTATAAATCAGTGGGTTCTTCAAGCCATTATGAAGCCTAGCCGAGGTAAATGAACATTTTAATGTCAAGGAAGCCAGAATAGAAACTCATTAGGGGCAGTCACATTTAAGGCTGATGTCCTGCTGCTTTTCTCTTTGGTGGTTAACGAGCCATGACCATCATGGAGGGTAACAAACCTGCAGAACATTGGCCCTTTAAGACTACCACGGATAATGTGTTAGGGCCATGAACCCTTAACCAATCAGGTCTGATCCTGTTGACCCTGCAAGGGAAGGTTCCACTGTTTTAATGGCATTATATTTGTGCCTGGGCACATGGGACATTGTGCGCACAAAGGTTTTTTTTAAGTCTACTTTAGAGACAAATTGTTTCACTCAAGGACATTTCTTGGTAATTTCTTATTAACTTTTTTGTGTTGGTAAGATTACCATTTAATGATAACTAGTGAAGCACTGCGGGAATGGTAAACAGACAGTTAGTCTGTACCTTGGTAGCTTGATAGCTAACTTCTGCCAGATAAGCACTAGCTAACTAAGACAGATGGCTTACTGGTATTTATTTAGAAATATAGTAACTTGGAAACCAGTAAAATGACTTAGCATGCAACACTCTTACTTTTACATACATTTCCAAAACTTAGAATCTTTACTGCCACCCTTGAAAGACATCTATCAACTGTGACTGGCTGAGTAGTGCATATTTTAATGAGAAATGGCAGCCAATATGAATGATAATGATAATGTTGTATTGACATGGAATCAGGGAAATGGTAGACAGCAAACTGGATATCATTTAAGTGGATGAGAGCAAGATGGCAAGATTAAATGAATTCCAGCAATGTTAATGGCGGACAGCATTGCCCTTTAAAGTTAAAATATTTAAACTTTTTGCTGTCCTTTGTGACCAAATTTACAACCAGACATTGCACGGTCCTTCACACAAGGTGAAAACATGTGCAATCTGGATGATTACTAAGGGTTTTTAAAAAGTTCCAGATTGTTTTTCTTTTTTAATGTGTATAATGACAGTAATCTTTTGTGGATTATCTTCCAGGTAATTTAGCTTTAGGGCATATGTATTTTCTGTGGCTGTTGATATAACGTAGCTATAATGTGTCGATAAGTGATGTTCTATTTACCATGATGTATGTTTCTTCTGTATGCCAGCTAGATGGAATTATGTTGGCGTAGTTTTATAATGAATAGCAAGTTTGAAACTGATGAGTGTTGTGACAATGTCATTTTATATCAGTTTATCATAAATCCCAAAGTTTCCATATTTATGCTACTCCCAACTACTACTTTAAACTGTACTGCTTTTTTGACATGGGGACAGTGTTGGTGTTATGCAATGTGAATGGTCTTGGAAATTTTTGAGGGGTCTTTAAAAAGTCATGGCAAAGTTTTGAAATGTTCATGTCAATGAAAATGTATGGAAACCCTCATAACTGGGCATTTCTAGAAAAACGATCTAAAATAATAAACATTAAATAATTTTGTGTAATGTAATCATTTGTAAACAATTTGGCATAACATGGGTTAAAAGTGCTGATGTCCAAATGAAGCCTAATGAAGCATTTTCTTTATTTTCTGAGCTCACTAGATGGCGCTCTTAGTTTAAAGAGAGAGGCTCAAAGAGTAGCAATTCATTGTGCTTTCAACCTTTTGTTGAACAAACGGTGCCACCAAGTGGGCTCAGAAAATAAAGAAAATGCTCCATGAGGCTTCATTTGGCCATCACTAGTTAAAAGCAAGGGTGCTCCCCCAAACACATGTCATGTGTTACAGTAAGTAGTGGTGGCCAAATGAAGCCTCATGAAAGTGGTCTTTATTTTCTTAGTCCACTATATTGCGCTTTTTGTTCAACAAAAGGTTGAAAGCTCACTGAAATGCTATCCTTTGAGCCTATCTCTTTAATCCAAGATAGCCATCTAGTGGGCTCAGAAAATAAAGAAAATTCTTCATGAGACTTCATGAGGCTTTATTTGGCCATCACTAGTGTTAAGTATAAGAAAGTAGAGCGTGGGTGCAAGTCTGGGCCGGGCCCTTTGCTGCATGTCACCCCAACATGTTCTCATCCCAAGTCGTCACATATCACTGTTTTGTCAGTGGCCTTTCATGTCTACATATTTCACACTAGGTATCCTCCTGTGTCTGTTGATGACATTCCAGGATGCCAATACCAACAGTGGGAAGTCAATAAAAGCACATGATTAGGTTTTGGCAACAAAAGCATGTGGTTATTTAAAAAAACGCCTGTCCCGTAGGGACTTTCCAGCTCCTTATATTACGTCATTAGCAGCAGCATTTCAACCTGACACCATCCAGAGACATATCATATTGCCATGATAGGTGCCGTCTGGCCACGTTATGAACTGACACCATCCGTAAGTGTATCATACTGTTGCGACAGGTGCTGTCTGGCCGACTAGCGGCATGTCATAGACAGCCATGTTACAAATTGACACTGCCTGGTGATGTATCATACCACTGCGAAAGGTGGCTTTTAGTGTCAGGTGTCTTACACCAAATCACTGGACAAAGCGTGAGTTCAATGACTTTGGAATGACAACATGCTCGTCTTCCCTTTGTCAAAACAGGCAATAAGCAATTAAATACTCCAGTTTACCTACTGGTTGGAAATTTGGCACACTGTTTGGATGCATTAAGAAGAACTGGATACTGCATTCAAATATGGTATCCCGTTCATTCCAATGGAATCTACTCACTGGGCGTGCACAGGCAAAACTGAGCAAACACAGATTAGAGACATTGAAAGAGAAAGGAAGAAAATCTCTACATCAAATATCTAAGGTAAATATATTATATAGTAAAATATCTAATCAGAATAAAACTGAGAGGAAAAAAGGTCAACTTATGAAAATAGAAAACATTTATCTTTTGATTCATTGAGGAAAATAGATTTTTGTTCACTCAGACTAAATTGATTTTTAAGTGATAATCATTTCTTTGCAAAATATAATTAATTTTCTTGTTCTTTGCTTTGTTTGTTGAATTGCATGCCCCAGATTGAGACACAGATAAAACACCATATTTTCTACTCATGTTATAACAATAAAACACTAAATTTCCCCATATATAAACCACTATTTAAGACTAAGATTTATGAAAAGTTATTTTTGAACTGCTCACTTTTTCTTGCCTTCATCAACCAAATTGTCTTTGCTGCCTCTCTGTCCTCCTCTCTTCCCCCTTTTGAACTCCACTCTCTTTTCGTCTCACCTCACCTCCTACATCTTCTCTTGGACTTTCAGCTTGTCTCCTCTCTTGACCCATCTTTGCTCTTTTCTTTTTATTCCCTCTTGTTCACCTGCTCTGTGTCTGTCTAAATTGTGTCATCTTTTATTCTCATCTCGTCCCACCTCCTCCTCGCTCTGTTCTCACTGCAAAAAAAACGGGCTATTTAAACAAGTGATTTAGTCTGGGAGTGAGTCAGTCATATTCTCAGTGGTGCGTTCAGGCTCCTGTGCTTCATGGGACAGGGAAAATGTGGGTGTTAAAAGTGGATGAGTAACACTGCTTCAGTAACAGCTATCAACATTCCCTTGAGCAAGGAATTGACCTTCCATCTGCAACTCCATTGGCACTGCTCAGAGGTCAACAACAGAGGACTGTGGTGGTGTTGAGGAAATCTCAAAGGTGAACACGTGTAAATGCATGAATGTGAAGCAGGGTATTGGTTGAAAACACTCCAGGATAAATGAAGGTTTTGAATATAAATGAGATAGTTTGGGGTTGATGTGGAGAAACAGATAAAAAGGAAAGACGGGTGAAATGAGAAATAAATTGAGATGGGCCCTTTAAAATACCTGCGCACCACTACTGTCAAACAGAGGGAGCAGTTAAAGAAAGAAACATAAAGGCTTCAGAGCAAAAGGGAAAACTAGAGATAAAATGAATCATCAACTGATAAGAAGGCCCTGAGCTTAAGATAAATGCTAGAGAGAGGGTGATATAAAACGAAAATAGACCAGTCAAATTGGGGGCCTATGCGTCTTGCAAAACTTTACAAGGCCCCCGCTAAGCAATAAGACAGATAGAAGATCCAGGGGAGGAGAAGAGGGTTGCATTTATCCCATGAGGGAATGGTTGATGAGGTGATTCCATAATGGATCTGGATCACTGTGGATTGTGTGATCTTCTTTAAAATCTAAATCTTAACAAATGTAACTACAGCAGTAGATACAGCTGTTTTAATTAGTTTTACAGCGGAGAGGCCAAAGGCACTGGGTTCAGGCTTCAGTCTTTCAGGGCATGTAGGATCAAATCCCACTGCTGCCAATCAGATGTTTCATTTGCCCTTTAGAGTAAACATGACGGTGCCATGGCTTGGCTAAGTGGTTTGTAATTTTAGGGTCTTTTAAGCTCAGTTATGACCAAAGAGAGACAAACCTTTTTACAACATTGCAGAGAAAACTTGCAGCAGTATGAAAAGGCCCATTTAAACTCGACTGCTGATAGTGTAACGTGCAACTTAGCTTGTCAAATGGCTTGTTTTAAAATGTAAGGCACATCGGGTTTCCTCAGCCAATCGGCTTGTAGCTAAGTCCTCTGGCCAAGTCAGTTACATACTATCAGCAGACTATGTATTTGCTTACTGTGCTATTCTCTGACAATAGCCCTCTATCCCTGCTCAACTCAGTTCCATCTGGTTTACATTCCCATGGCCTCTGACACGTATGTTGGTCTCCTCCTTCTCAGTGTCGGTGTTAGTCTAGTTGTTTCATCTTGTCTCGTTGCAAGTTTTTGTCAGATCTGGGATTTGTATGCATTTGGACCAAAAATTGAGCGAATACATTTTTCGGTGATCATGGACTGGATATCAGTAGGTACCAAAGATTAAAGTTTCCAAGATTTCGAAATACCTTTGGTAATGGTGAAATGGCTGCTTGTCTCAATGGCACTGAATTGCAACACTTATTAGAACAGCTATGTGTATTAGGCTTGATGAACTGATGTGAAGCAAACAATATTACCAAAGGGACAGGTTATCTCCACTGTCCACTGACTACTTTTTCCGTCCATACTCACATTTCCGCATTTGTTGATGACTCATCATCATAGCCACAAGTTTCTAGAGT
>JAPZEB010033025.1:0-11495 GCA_029783705.1 Chaetodon striatus
TGATCGGCGAAGCAGTGGAACTGGAGGCCATGAAGGTGGATTACGAGACCAAAGGGGAACAGGTACAGGATGAATAGGAGGGGATATAAATTGTGTATTGCAAGATTGGATATTTCAGTGGAAAACAAATGAAAGTGTGCCAGCTCACTCGGTTGTGTTACGGCTCTGTGGTGCCAAATGTGAGCCAGCTTTGGCCTGTTTAATCTTAAGCAAATCTGGCCCCGCTGCAGGTATTACTGATACGGGCCTCTTCTGGCTGACAAATGGCAGGCAGATGAATTGAGGACCAGCACCAGAATGGGTCCTGGCCCCCTGATAGATGCCAAATGATGTTATAAATAAAATTTTCCTCATTATTTTAACTGAGAACTGAATCTGGTCAGCATTCCTACGTGCCTTATTTGCAGTTGAAAAATGGTTGTATATATTGTAAAAGTCATCTCTAAGAGACAGGGCTAAAAATTGCAGAAGCTGATATTCCCCATATCAAACTATAGCTGTAATCTTTCCAGCTGGAACTGACATGTTTTTAAGTGCACCGTTCAGTCTATAAAGCTGAAAGCAGACTGGGGTGAATGTGAGAGATGAGAGTAAGATGAGCTGTGCCAGCTAAGAAATGTACGGCAGTATTAAGGAGATTAATTGAAGTGAGTCAGAGAGGATAAATTGAAGCCAGCTGTCAATCATCAAATTTAAATGAAGACATGGCATCAGTGAAACATAGCTTCCCTGAAAATGTGTTTTTCTCACATTACGGAGAATCCTCCAGAGTTAAGGTCATTCATCACATGTTTCTGTGAGAAAATATCTGACTTCCAGTTTACCAAGATGATTACCAAGATGTATTTGCCCCTGCTGTGCTGACAAGTAAACAATTTGATTTAATGGTTTGTTTATCTCCTTTAATCTAGACTGTAGGATTTACAGATTCGAAAGCTGAGAAAATAATAACAATCCATGGATAAAACTTTTTTTGTAAACACTCACTGCAGTACTTTACAGTGGGCCTGCAGGCTATAAATTGACCAGTCTCTTCAGGGGGCAAAGGTCCACATACAGGGTCAGGGTTAAAAGCTTAGTTTATTGTTTCACAAAATGATCTCTGAGCTATTCAGCCCTTAGGCACCTGGAGTGGACAATGACCTACAAACAGATTATCACAGCAAAATGAGTACAGCAGTGCCGCATGTGGCATAAGCAGACCACAGAGTGGAGGCGTACTCAGACACACCTGCCTTCTATCTGTTGTATACAGCTTATTTCCACATTTGCATGTTACTCTGTAGTGGGGCGTTCAGTTTGTGATTAAAGCACCAAATTTGGTACACGTATAGCTCAAGATATGAAGAAGACATCTGGATATCAGGGCTATCGCACATTGGCATTCTGATGACCATGGCAGCAAAATCCAATGAACTTTTTCCATGTTGTGATTCCATGTCCACAGTGATATTGTATGCCCACTTACTATATTATATGTGCGGATCCCACAGTATAAAAGGAGGCAGGTATTTTGGGATAGATGTCATATTGGTAACTTGCAAATTAGAGATCATAAATAAGATATAATATCATTTTACAATAAATCATAAATCTGAGTATTCCAGTGTGTTTCTAATGCTTAAAAATATGAAACAGACACAAAGTTTGCTCAAAGGATTAAAAAAAAAACCCCCAACTTGTTTTAGGTGGTCACCATCTCAGAAATATGCAAATTAGGGGCCAGATGCAAAAATGGTTTTCGCATAATGGCCATATTGGATCTTGCCATCATGGTCATCAGAATGCCATTTTGCAATGCCCTAAAATCCAGATGTCTTCTACATGAGCTGAGCTATATATGTATCAAATTGCTGCTTTTATCACAAAATGAATGACTGATCAACAATGCCGCCCCACCACTGGTGTCATGATGTGTGCAGGTTTCCTTGCATTATTGTGCTACTGTACTACTCTATGTGCCTTTGCAAATTGCTACCCGGGGACAAATAAAGTGTTTTGAATGGAATCAAATCATCCCACTGAATCACAGCCACTGGCATATGGCAAATGTGAAATCCTTCCAGTCCTTACACAAACACAACCACCCACAATTAGTGCCAACACTGTTCAGGTGATGACCAGGTCTACAACGTTACAGCATCATGTGTTCAACATCTACTTTGGTGGGGCTACACGCAGTTTCTCTTCATCAACCAGAGGTCCGATATTGTCAGTAACTCATATGCTGAAATATCTTGAAGGCAAACATGTGAAACAAGTCATCAAGTCATTGTAGCTATGATAATAGCTTTCTACAAGAACCAAGAACAACAGAAAAATCTTTGTGCAAAAGTGAAATCAAAGAAACCTTGAAAGAAGCTATCCAAATATTTCTTTGATATATTTTACTCCTGGCACTGGCCCACACATTACAATCCAAGGCACAAAGGATATGTTCGGATGGTGTCTTGGTGAGCCTTGAAAAAATCTCCAGCAGGGATGAGGCGCTCAGTGCGTGCAGGCTCATATAAGCACTGTGCTAAAAAGAAACAATAGAAAGACTTGAATAAAACAGTAGAATAGAATACTAATACAAAAGTTAAAATATGAGTCAGTCCTAAATTGATATATCTTTTTATTGTAGTACTTTTGTTCCTTTCTGCCAGTGATTGTCAACTGATTTTTACCTGCACGTAAACTGATATTTACAAAAGAAAGAATGTGCAGTGAGAATGTGAGTACCTCATGTATTCTTCAGATATGACAAACACACAGTTTTAGCTGAAATAGCTGTGGGTGATATGATAAGGAGCAGATTAAATACAAAGTGACAGACAGATTAAATTGTTTGCCAGTTTCACTGATTGCGTTTTTTTTTACAGGCTGCATGGCATACTGTGAAATTTCAATCAAAGGTGGATTTTTAAACTAATTTTAAAATAGGAATCTCATTGTTTTTCACTTACTTCTCCCTGTCAGTGATTGTTGAACTGTGTCCTGTGAAGCATTTTGTGAAGTCAGTTTCCACATGAATAAAAATGGATCGTCCTTCTGACATTTAACAAGAATGTTGATTAGGATTTTACCACAATGATGGTTTACAGACACATGGTAAATTAGTGGTGCTGATACTACAAACATCCACAGCTCTGCCTAATGACAGCAGCTCTGGCACTGTTGGAGAACTTTGCAGTAAGTAAAAGTGCACTTTCTTTACCATATATCTCACTGACAAGTCTAATGAACAGCAGAGGGGCACAAATTACAATATGCAAACAGATGTTTAAGGGTGTTTCTACATCCATTTATGGTGAACTGTGGGTGTTGAAATGAGGCTTGTGCCTGTATTCCCAGCACCACAATGATCTAGATTTATAAGACAGAAGCAGGCGTACATACAGCCTTACAAATTTGACAAGAAGAACATGTATGCATATTTCTGTCTTTGTGTGTACACGCAGTTAAAGTTCTGAAACTACACAGTATAGTATCAAAACTTCTCCAATCAAAGGACAGCTGCTGATCCTTTTTGCACTCAGCGAGAAAAAAAAGACAATATGCAACAACAAATGCACATAGTTACATTTGGCCAACAAATGCACATGGTTGGGTTTAGAAAAAAAGAACAGGGTTCACCACTCCTCCCACCCACCCTACTCAGACTTTGCCCCCCTTTACTTTTGTTGTTGTCCCGCTGCGTTTCTCCCTGATGCATCTGGTTGCCATTACACAATGACGCCGTGTATCATGCAGAGGTGACAGGAAGTCTTTTTTCACCTGTGTTTGACACTGGAAATCACTGCCCAAGCAATGATGTTTGAAGATCTTGGAGTGAAGCCAGATTTCTACCAACATGGAAGCAGTTCTGTTCAGGTTCAGGTCTGCTGATGACACATCCTTTGTTACGATGGTTCCACTCAGAACTGGGGGAAACATGGACTGGTTTGGTAGGTAACACCAAGGTTCCAAGAATCCTGAACAGAACTGGTCCAAGATCCAGAGCTAATTTTGGGGAAAAGGGGTATGAATGGGCCTACTGGGCACAGACCCAGGGGCCAAAAGTGTTGGGCCACACTTGCAAAATGTCACTCAAATTAACACGTTCAGATCAGGACAAGACTCAGATGACCACAAAGACACAAAGGAACTGCATAGAGACACAACATAACTACAAAATGGGCAAAACAATACTATGGTTTAAACTTTCCATGTGTTTATTTTTTAGTTACTGCAGTGTGCACTCCCAGAGATAAAGTTGCCGAAGATGTCACATTTTGCAAAGTATTTCATTTATAACTTCCATTACCTTTGCTGCTGCAAGCTCTGTGCCTGACAGCCCATCTAGAACTTCACAAGGGGGTGTGTTTCATACACATCTCTCTGAGAGGGAATCTTTCGACATTTCAAACAGCTGATCGTCCTGTGTAGCAGGTAAGGTTGACCCCCTGCTGTTGGCTCATCACTAAATGGGTTCAGCATCCATCTACTGTCACTGCACTTCTTGTCAGACTCAGGAAAATATGTCTGCAGGTGGAGCAGGAGGCTCCTCTCTGGATGTTTCTGGCACCTTCGTGGAGTGATTTGTTTTATATTTCTATATTAAAAAGCTGACGTGCCTCCTCAAATGGCCACTGATGCTCAGGCCATGACAGCGCTGTTGGAATAATCCTGTGTGTACTCGCTCTACTCAGCTTTATTTATTTACTCATTTTATGAGAGCCTCCACTGTTTACTTCCTTAAAGTTGGCAAGGTCACTTTGAATAAAGCAGAGCAGTGTAATTTTTCTTGGCCTTCATGAAGGGCAACACACACACACACACATTAGCACCTCTCATTGTTGTCTGTAGAACTTCACTTTTCTATTTGCCTGTTTTGATGTGCATCAGTGCTCCAGAAAATTAACGTTTTTTTTTTCAGAGACAGATGTCAAGGCACATTGGCTGGCAATGGGCTAACCTAGGGAGTGAATAAAGTAAGAAAGCAGGGGGAAGCTGGTAGCTACCAACAAACTGTCAATAGAAAAAGTATTGAATTGTTATTAAGAAAAGCATTCATTACAGGGAGCAGCAAGGTTCCATCTTTTGACCACTGTTATTCACTGTAGGTACACAACTCCCCATCTCCATGTTCCAATGAATGAAGATAACAAGGTCATACTCTCAGTGGAGAAATTCTGAAAATGTAGCTGCACAGTTGCAAAATATCTTACTCAGAATACTGGGGAAACAGTGAATTCATTTTGTAACGAAATAAATGAAATAAAAAACTCTCTTTTAAATGTAAATATGTACTTTAATTAAGGAATTAGTTGGCTATTAGAAGGCTCATAGAGTAAAATTGGGTTGCTTTTGGCACACCTGATCAACAGGATTTCCAAAACAGATATAATTTTAATTATTACATACTTGTCCATGCAGCCCAGTCACCAGAAACTAATGGTGGCATTATATATTTTTACAACCCACATATATGTTACATTTACATGTTTCATACATGTCATATCACAGTTCCACAGTAAAATAGTATATGAGCTGACTTGTCATCAGGAGGTGGATAGGATTGTGGATCTCATCTGATCTACAGACACATCCTTAAAGCCATGCAGCTAGCGTGGCTAAAAAGTATAACGGTATCAAAATGCATTTACAAACAACTTCAAAAACACAAGCGATAACAGTATTTTACAAGTGTAATGAGCTGCTGAAGCAATAGTTCTGGCCATAGTAACCTAATGTCCATGATCTACTAAATAAACACACACTAAACAAGGTTGCTGCTGCTCTTTCGCATATACTTTTCAAGTGATAGTATAGCCCTTAAAGACTGGCCTGGTCTCACTCCAGTGTCGGCAAATAGGGATACTTTGTCATGCCTCCTTTGCATCTGATACTGATGCATACGGCTTCCTTTAGATTCTGTATGAGATGCTCCAGGCTTTCAACTAACTCCAATGGAAACCCACCCACAGCAGTATTAGACATTCAGAGCAACTGCTATAAGAGCTACAAAGTCAGCAGATGGAGGAGGTTGAGGTGGTTAGATGGGTCAAACAAACACAGGACTTTCATCCTGCTGTTTGTGTTGTGTGTGAAATCAGTCAGTGTTGACTTATTCTATCATACCATTAAGTATGTGACGTGGTGTGACATGACTAACTGTGACTTCTTCACGTTAACTATGTGGTAGAATGTATCTTACTTAGCAGACAGCAGTGCGTCTCATGCAGACTCTAAAGGGTGCCCTTTGCGGTGGTATTGCGTGGTGGTAGGGCGTGACAGAGCATTGGTACATGACAACCTGGGAATGAGAACAAGTTCAAAAGATCTGGAAGAACTGCTCTGGTAGAGGTGTTGACACTAAAGGTCATGTACTAATGAAAATATTTCCTGTTTTGCAGCAAAACAGGCAGTATCAGGACTGGATATTATTAGGTGGGACAGTTGGCTCTGTAAGATTCTGCAAACATGTACCATAACAATCTGTTTCATTTCTGAGGAACACTGTATACCACATAAAAAACAACCCATTTGTGCCACTGATATCTTAGCTCATCAGCTGATCTCCCTGACACCATAACCACATTAGCCTTTGCAATGACATTTAAGATGATTCATAGAATATCATGTTCAGTAAATATACACCAATCAAATCTTTTAGGCCTGTTAAGTTAGAATAATGTGGTTACAAATTCTAAGTTCAGAGAGCTTCTTTCATGGCATGCTTTTTTTCCAGCCTTATAAATTGATGGAACTATATTGGTCATCTGATAGGATGACTCTGTGTCCTGATTTCTTTGCACAAATACCCCTCAATGATTAAAGCAGAAGAGCAGGATGATGAGAAACAGCAGGACACTCTAAGAGGTTCGGCTGAACAGATCATGCTGGTATCCCCCACTGAGACCACATCCCCAACCTCATCACCTCCATCTTCCCTGACAGCCACATCCTCTTAGTCTTTCTCAGTGGCTTAATCCCAGCAGGAGAAAGAGAGAATGTGAACAAGAGAATCTGGGGGTTTATGCATCAAACATGCATCGTTTTGCAATTGTATGAATTTGAAAAAGCCTGTTAACGTTTGTTTAGTCCTCATGGGGGGTAAAGTGAAAGCAGCACATGGCAGAATATGAGTGAAGTTATTACAGGCATCAACGCTCTTGTAAACCTCAATGGACTGGTAGAGGAATTATGGACAAAATATTCATTAGATAATAGCAAAATTTGGCAGAAAAATCTACCACTATTTTCTACCTACCTACCTCTATTCTCATCAGCCCCACACTACACTGCCTGTTCAAGGTGCTGCTGTTCTGCCTCGCTGTTCTGTACAAAAGGTATGATCAGAGAATGGGGAGGGAAAGTTGTCTCGCCATTGAGCCCACAGCAGAGGTAGTAACAGCGCTGAATCGACATCTTTGTGAAAAGGTCAGCTGGCAGGATGGGGCAGCTGTGACTTTTGACGAAGTCAAGACGAGTCAAGTCAACCTTATTTATATAGCACTTTAAACACAGAGTGTATCCACAGTGCTCTTAAAGCACACACAGAGAAAAGCAGAAGCACAAGAAAGAAGAGAAACTATAATAACAGTAATGATAATGTATCACTGTCACATCCTTGTTGTTTTTATATTGTCACCACATTGTGACAGTGACAGCAAGACTCACATTACATCACATTATACACAGTTAAAGGCTAGTGTTTTAAGATGACTCTTTAAAATCTCAGTGGTGGAGGAGAATTCAATGGTGGGAGGAAGAGCATTCCAGAGCTTCAGGGCAGTGATAGAGAGAAACCTGTCCCCATAACACTCAGTCCTGAATCTCGAGACAGACAGAAGTGTTGGGTCAGACAATCTCCGTTCCCACAGTGTGATATGAGGAGAGGAGCTCTATGATGTCAGAGGGGGACAGGCCATTTAACACTTTGTAGACAAACATAAGAATCTTAAAACATTTTCTGTGGCTAACAGGCAGCCAGTGTGGGGAGGCAAGAACGGTAGTAATGTGCGCTCTCTTTTTCAACCTTGTTAAAACTCTTGCTGCTGTGTTTTTACTAGCTGAAGACGGGATAAACAAGACTGAGTAATACCAAAATATAATGAGTTGCAATAGTTGAGGTAGGAGGAAATGAAGGCATGAAGAAGTACAGAGAATTGATCTGAGTTTGGAGATGGTGCACAGCTGCATGAAACATAATTTTACTACTTGATCGATTTGTTTGTCAAACTTCAATTCCGAATCAAATATTTTCAACATGTGATTTAACAGAGGGGGACAATGGGCCAAGATGATGAGAAATAATGCTGTTCAAGTAGTGTGGTCCGAATAAAATAACTTCAATTTTACTCTTATTGAACTGGAGAAATTTTGCAGCCATCCATGATTTGATGTGGTAAAGACAGGTCAGTTGGTCTGTTGATGTTATTTGGCTCTCAGGGGAGGTAGATCTGCGTGTCATCCACATAACAGTAAAAAGATCAGCTATGTTTTTCAATGATGCGGCCTGATGGAAGTAAATCAATGGAGAAGAGGATTGGACCAAGTATGGAACCATGGGGTACACCACAGGAGATGAGAGCTGAGAAGGAAAATGAGTTACTGATAGAGACAGAGAGGAAATATGAAGAAAAACAGTTTGAAGCAGAACCAGAGACCTCCAACCATTCCTTTAATTTGTGAGTGAGAATGGAGGGGCAAGAGGACGGAGCAGTTACCCGAGTCAGCAGCTAGGAGGAGGTCATTTGTTATTTGTAACAGGGCTGATTCAATACTGTGAAGAGCTCTTAAACAAGATTTGAATTTTTCAAACATATAGTTTTGAGCCAGGTGGGACAGCAGCTGATAAAAAACAACTTTTTCAAGTTTTTTAGAAAGACAGGGAGTTTAGAGAGTGGTCTGTAATTATTTAATGTTGAAGGATCTACATTTTGTTTAAGATCTTTTAGACCTAAATAACTACAGTGTTATAACACAAAAGCCCCATTTCCACTAAGCAGTACAGTCCAGTTAATACTGTGGAGAGGTCTATTAGTAGACTATAACTATAAAATGAAAGGATGAAAAATGTAATTCACTGAGCCGACTGTTGGCAACTTTTAAGGTGGATTGTTAACTTGTAATGTTACTCAGTGCATGAGCTGACAACATGAATCCATCAACACACCTTAAATGTCACTGTGACAACTTTGACCATTACTTTAGTTTTAATATGACATACACTTTTAATAATGAGTGGATCTTCAAGCTTTTATATGTATAAATTTTGACCGAGTTATGTGAACTGAATATCTTGTAATTCTCACTCTGAAAAAATAAGTCATTACAGAGCGTCGTTCTTGTGGGCTCTGGCAACACTAAACCCCTGAGCTTGTCTCAGAAGGACTAAATGCACAAACCTGCTATTCTTAAATATCCCATGGATAAAGACTCTCACTGCAGCCTACTCTGTTTTATACTGAAAATGTTGGTATGCAGCCTCATTTTGTGGACTATAAAGGAGGTGCAGACTTCCCTCTGTGTCACCGGCTAAGAGCCACGAAATACAGTAAGTGCTGGATGGAGCAGTGAGTGACAACATCCCCGCCCACATTAAAGGGCACTGTTTGCAGTGGAAACACTAGGGTCTAGGTACCATGTCTGAAGAGTTACTGTTGGTTCCAGAGGTACCATACTGAAAGTGTTTGGTGGAAACGGGGTTTAAGTTTCACAGCTGTGAAATTTAAAAAGCGGCGAGCACCAAGAAGCAGTTAGCGGCTAACTCAAAGAAGAGGGACAGGAACTGAAAATGTCTGCAAACTGGGAAAACACTTAGATCAGGGAGCTCTTTACCCTCTGTGCAGAGGACATCAGCTGTAATGCAACGGATATTGTAAATGGTTGCTATTGCCACGTTATGCCATTATTATTGTTTATGAAGCACTGCTGACGTGTATGTTATATGTCACACAAAAGGTTGACGCTGTTGTGTTACACATCATGCCGGTCACACCTCTTTTTTTTTTTACTTCTGGGATGCTGGCATGCTGGCTAAAATCACACACTTGGGGGGCATGATGCCTCCGTTGATTGGTTCTGTGTAAAACTGACAAGTCTGCATAAAGAAGGGACTTTGTAGCGGCCCTATAACATGATCTCTGTGTATCAAGGACTACCACCTCCTCGCAGTACAAAATTGTGCTCAAACATGACATTTAGATAGAAGCCAAAAAATACAGAAACCACAGCCACCTCATGCGAAACTCAAAACAAAGACAGCAACTCTTGACCACAAAATTGAACTCCCAAATGAACTTTCATAAAAAACAAAACAACACAATAGAAAAGAAGACATACTGTTCTTTGCATTACCAGTATTTGTCTCCAACAGTAAATCAATTTAGGGCTGACCTCAATACAGCCCCAGAAACACAGCTCTTAGTTTGTGCTGGGCAGTTCAACTTAGTTCAACAGAACAGAGTGTGTCTGCCCCTGCAGGGGTGCTAGCCTCCTATGTCTCAGTGATGTTGTTGGTCTAATTTTCTACATCCCCAATCTAGCGTGGCCTCTCAAGACTCTCTGTGTCCCTAAAATTAATGAAGAGGTATTTGAAACATGAACTGCTTTAATTGGCTCCTTGTCCTGAAACAAAGCCAAAGTAAACTGCTGCAAAATTGTTATTAGGCCTCTATAAAGTTTTGGTCTCCATTATGTAACTGGATCTTTTATCAGAGGTGGAAAGTAAGAACGTTATTGCTGCAACTGACTATTATGTTTAATAATTGACTAAAGTCAAGTGATGTCTTTATAAAATCAAAGTGACAATGTGAAGAAAATTATCGCTTGATTGTGCAGCTCCCCACGGCTTTATGGAGCTTAATAGCAAGTTTCAGCAAATTGTTACATTTTTGCAGCGTCACTGTTTTGGTTGTGTCTCTTGCTGTTCTTTTACTGCTGTTTTGACCCGAAAAATCTTTGAAAACCCTCAATACACTACGTGCTCAGTGTAACCAAACAGCAAACAGACACAGTTTGAGGCTCACTGGGGACATATGGCATTTGGCAGCTTAAGAGACAGATGTTTTTCTCAGGAGTTGGTGGAACCCCTGCCCTGCCCCACAAAAAAATGTTAGACTGAAGTGCCCAGACACAGGACTCCAAATAAAAAAATCATTTTCTTGCAATAATCAAAGCAATTAATACAATAATCCTTCAGGCTCTTAGTAAGGACAGTTAATACAACTACTATCAGGTCCGTTGTCACAGGGGTCAAGGGTACACATGACCCCGCCCAAGGCCAGGGGACGGGGGGTCATGAATAGGTCTATGGTTGACCCTTAAATGAAGTTAAGCAAATTACTTACTGTACTGTATCTGAAGCCTATCCCAGCTGACATTGGGTGGGTTGCCAGACTATCATATGGCTGAAACATAGACATAGAGACAGACAACCATTCACACTCACATTCACACCTATGGACAATCTAGAGTCACCAATTAACCTGCATGTCTTTGGACTGTGGGAGGAAGCTGGAGTA
>JAPZEB010033168.1:0-11490 GCA_029783705.1 Chaetodon striatus
CTATTTTCCTTTTTTTTTTTTTTTTTTTTTTGAATGAAGCGCAGAGCTTCTGCGTTAGCTGTGAGCACGTACTTTAATGCTTGTTTACAGTTGCTGCATCTTGTTTTCAACTTCCAAGTCACCCCTAAAATGATTTTTATCCAACCACCACATGCAACCTCCAACTCTCCTTACAGCTCAGAGAACCTAAAAACATGTAACTTCATTGATGGCAAGAATTTGCCTTTCTGCTTTTGAAAATTAAAACACATGCATGCACACTCATAATCGACAATTGACTTGTATACACATGCCGTAGCAGCTATGAATCTATGTAAACATAGTGCTGAGTGGTATGACCAGAAATTTCATGGTATTTTTAAGACCAGTTTCATGTTTTTGTTTTTGTTTTTTTTTTTGCTTCTTTAAATTTTATAGCGTCTTTTTCTGCTGTCAGGAGTACACAAAATATAAAGATATTTTAATGTAATCATGTATACTGAAAGCTCTGCTAACTATAGGAATTGCTTGGCCCCACAAAATCATCCAATATATGAAGGAATTTGAGCGCATGAGTCAGTGCAAACTGCAGCATAGTGAAAACACAAATTAAGACAATAGACAAGCCCAAAAAGTGTTGTAAAGACTTAAATTTATACATGACATTAAAATTTTTATATTTTTTGTTCTCCCGACAGTAGAATACCATAAATCACTTTAAATATCTATAGACAAAGTAATTAAGTATTCAAAGAGAGATTTCTCAAACGCACTAGTTAGAAACAAGCTTAATGTCCACATTTTGTTATGAAGTATTTTCACCCTGGTAAGACATACTTAGAATCCAGTGTTTTAATCATTGCGTTGAACCCGCCTTTCACGAGCGTCTGTAGCGGGACCGTGTCCTCGCACAATTGTTACTGCGTTTATAATGTCGCTGCGCCGTTTGCTTTTCCTGTCAAATGCAGCGCGTAGAACAAACCGCTTGAAGCGACGTCTGATGTTTCATCTCCGACTGTAATCGCATACACTTTGTGTTTCAGCACGTTTTCTGTTGCGGTAATGGCTGGATTTGCTCGTCAGCAGCAGTAACTGCGACTCGATCAACTGACGTTATGTGGGATTTAAAAAAAAAAAAAAAAAAAAAAAAAACTAAAGCAGTTAGCTCCTCTCGGTGTTCATCCGCGATCTCTTTTCTGTTCTGTTACGTGTACTTTAGCTAGCAATGGAGCCTCTCCTAGCTGTTAACAGACTGTTAGCATTATGCTACCTGGCTGAGCTGTAGCGCTACCCAGCATGCCGTTCAGCTGTGTATTTTGTAAATGTACAATAGTAGGTGTTAAACTGTTAGTCACAGTTTATTAGGTGCCATGGTGTTTTGCGCTGTTAGAGCTGGTGTGGGTTGTTAATTGTTGTTAGTGAGAAGGTGATGCAGTTAATAGGGGGCCCCTCCTCCAGTCTACACAGCGTGCGCTCCCTGTAGCGCTCTCTCCTGTCTGTTGAGGAGCTACAGCAATAGCTCCAGCTTTTACTGCTGTGTAAAATAATATCATACGGAAAATTAAAACCGGTATACCGCCCAGCACTATGTAAACAGCATCATTTTTAGTAATTATTTTAACTGCAGATCTTGTAACAACATTTCTCCTGCATCTAGCCTGTCAGTCTTTTGTTGCAGGGAACTCTGGTGTCGTAGCTGTCCTGAAGCCGAACAGGCCCGGACAGGGGTGGTTGGGTGGGGCCATTTTCTCTTCTATGCTATGAAACTCTTTTCCTTTCACTTGAGGCCTTTTACGAGCTGATAAATGTATCGAAAACTATTTTGAAAGAACAAAACACTGAAAACCTTAACTGTTAGCAACATCGCAATGCTAAGGATCATGATGGCTTCTTGGCACACACTAGTGGAAACAAGAAACCATTTTAACGTCTCCTAAGACATAGCCAAATCTAGATGGTAGTTCCGCTGTGGGTTATCAAAGTCTTGTTGTCGTGCGAGACATAGGTGCCCAAGAACAGAATAGATGAGTGTTAGCGTTGAGCTATATTATGGGTTGTGGGCGGGTGAAAGTAGATGTAGAAAGTAAATTTTGGGATCATAGGTCTGTTTGTGGTTTCATGGGATTTTTAAGCATTTTGTGCAGAGTTTGCACTCAAACAGTCTGTGGTTCACATGGACTTTTTCAAAATGATGCTGAATGGTTCTCTATGTTTACATCCACACGAAAACCTGTTACTGGGAGACATCGGGTAATTGTAAGAAAAGCGGAGCGCATCTACATGCACTGCACTAATGTGCTGTAGAAACTGCACTTACATGCAGGTAGTCAGTTTTTCTCCCCTACCTCCTGCTATAATATAAAACTAAAAAAAAAGTTAAGTGTATTTGCAATATATTTGAAGCGCTGCAAGCCTGAGTTGATTCTAGTTTTCTGATCTGAGCATTTGCACTGATGGTGCAGTGAATGGGACGGACTCTAGTGAAGTCTTTCAAGAGTGCATGCGCTATTTAGCTGTGGATATTTAGTTTGACTTTGGATTTTGGCTACCTTCTGCGCTGTCGTCAAAGCAATACTTTTCCTATTTCAAGTTTTGGTCATGAACCTGTGCTCTGTTAGAAACTCAGTTAAGCGTCAAATCTGATTTCTCAACAGAAATGTCTGTCCCTCACAGAGTAGGGAAGGTGTTTGCACGACATTTAATGATGTCTGATTGGATCAGTTCAATGCGTGCAAACACACTGATTGTAATATTGACATTGTAAGGTATTCTGTCCAGCTTTTAAGTTGTCCTTTGTACAGCAGCAGCCGGTCTGTTATTTTTGTTCTGACTTGGGTCCAGCTCAAGTATTTCTTATTTTTGTCAAGACACCAAAGTTATCCACTGAATGTTGTGTTATGTATTAAGTTCTGCATTAATTTTTGTTTCCGTACATTCCGTTTTTACTCAATTTGTTGCATTTTCCCCTGAAAGATATCATGTTAGGAGCTATGGCATTAGAGCAGTGGCTTCCAGCTCTGGTCTTTTCTCCCAGCCATCTGGATTTTCAATCATGGAACAAAACGGCACAAAAATAGAACTGCAAGAACCAGAGGTGGAAGCCATATGACTGTACTAGTGGCACATTTAATGTTGAATATTCATTTCTATAAGCAAGAGGAAAAAGCATGAGAGTGCTCTTAAGGCAGCAGTATTGTAGAAACTGACCTTGCGCCTTGCAGGCAGCTGAGATGACTGACATTCTGCGGCAAATGGGGGCACATGCAAGACAACTTAAAGTCCCTGCTTGCCTTTATAAGCATATAAAACCTCTCGCAACTTCCTGCAGCGCCTCAACCTGACGCTACCACTCGTGTTTGACTAGTGAGCCGACACATGCTCTGTCCTTTTATTTCGGTTGAGGATGTGGATTTAGTTTCTAGTATACTGCTTCCTTAAATACTTGGCTAGATTTCCAAAAGTAACCTAATATTTGATCAATAGTAATGTGTGGTATAAGGTCTCTAAATTCTGTCTCCACCTCCACAGCCCTGAAAGAAGACAGACGTCTTCCCTAAGCCATATTTATGCCCTGTTACTCGTGTCTTTAACCAAGGTCAGACGTGGGAAAATCGACTCCTCCTCCCCCTCAGTTCCCTCCGATAATTACGCTGCCCTTGCCACTGATATGTAGCACTAATTACTACCACACGTCTTGTCAATGATCCTCTCTACCTTCAGCTGTCTCTCACATGGAGACAGGAAACAGGACTGACCTCTTGATTCCATTTGAGACAATGTTTACACTGTAAGGGAGACGTCCTGTCCTTGCCGGCTTCACACGCCGGTCCGGGATCAGAGACCGCTACAGACACAAAATGACACAAGAGGGCAGATTTTCTCAGGGCTCCACATAGAGTGTTAGCAGATGTGTTAACTTTAGCGGTGTCAGCAGTGAGGATAATAAATGACATGAGAATTGTTTTTATTTTGAGTAGTTTGTCTCGTGTCTGATATTCTGGTATGGGAGAATGTTACATTTCCTGGTGTTTTTTTTTTTTTCTTTCCTCCTCCCGATCTTCTCTGGTGCCTCTCATCAAAGTCTGTTTCTCCTTTTCTCTCCCTTAACTCTGTTTCAGTCGTCTTGCAGGAAGCTGGTTTGTATATTTAGACCACAGGTACAGTGTGTTGTGTTAAAACAGGGGATAGGTGAATTGCTCTTTCTTCCTTTTTAAATGTTTGAGTTTCTTGGGGAAATCTTACCTTGAGCCTCTCCTGTAACGTAAAGATACACAGGCTCCTCTATTCTAACTAATGTATGGCTGCTGTCTTAAAAATCACAACTGTCTGTTTTTATTGTATAGGCAAAATAAAGTTCATTCAGATGTTACTGGCTACACTCGTCAACTGTTTTCTCTTGTTTTGGCCAAAATAGCAAATGGCTCGATGAAACTGAGTTAGGTTTTTTGTTTAACCTCTAAATAAAACAGACCATTAAGCACAAGGGCCAGTTCCAGTAATGTGTCATGAAACGAATAAACTGGGGCTATTTGCTGAAACAAAGCAGTTAGGGTTGGATGTGATGGACTTAAACCTACATGTTAAAGATGGGAATCACCAGGGGACCCATGGTAAAATATTATAGGCATACTTGAGTGACAATACAATGTTGTTGCAATTTTAAATATGTTGGAATATGCTGAGTGTTGCGATAAAATATATTGTGATTTATCATCTTTTTTTTCCCCCAACTGTAATGTTTTATTTAATAAGAAAAAGGTTTGTCTGTTCATCTAATTTCAGCTATTTTTTTGTAGCTTAAAAAAATAAAGCACGTCATTTTTTTACTAATATTTATTATTATTATTATTATTATTATAAAAATATTTTTTATAAAATCGACACTTGGCTGTGTGACAATACGCTATTGGCACACAAAAATAATGCGATACTGTGGTGTATCGATTTTTTTTTTCCCCCACCCCTTCTACATGCTACATATTTTCATGTTTTTTTTTTGGTTATAATACTTGAACTTTGTTGCCGTCACTCAAGCCCCCATACCAACAGATGGACACAAGGGAGTAGACGCTGTTAAACAAAACAATGAAAAATATTGCCAACTTTAACATTCCTATAAATATAGCTGAACTAGTGATATCTCTTTTTACAATAGAAAATTAGGAATTTTGAGAATTCATAATGACTATCGTACTTGAGATATATTTGAGGTCCCATTAGTGGAATATGTATTTGGAATTAGATTTTCAAATTTACAGAAGGAAATTAATAGCTCTTACTTTATGCCAAGGACACTTAGATACCAAAAACCCCAAAACAAACAAAAAACGTAACATTATAGATAATAATGCAGTGTAGGAAAAATTTGGACTCATTTACTTCCGCAATCTCTGTTCGTCTTTTATGTGCCCTTATTTTTTTTATTTTATGTATATAGTCAAGCATGTTTTGCTGAAAACCCTTTAGATGTCCCACCTATTTGAGGTATTCCCAGAAACAACTTCAAAAAGCAATTGAGTAAAGGGAGGAAAGAAAATAGAGACCATATGATAAAGTAAACCACAATGTGTTTTAACTATTGTAAACTGCACTTATTTTCTATTTACCCTGGATTATGACATCCTGAAAGAGACACAAAGTAGCTTACAAGGTTGTTGAGAAACATAGACTTGACCAGTTTGTACCTTTGCTTGAGACATGTTACTGGAGTTTTAGTTTCAATTGTCATTGACTGAGGACTCTAAAGAGGAAACGCAGCAGATGTAGCTGAGCAAAAAAAAAAAATCTGAAAATGTTACGATGGGCCGAATGGGATCTTCTTTCATGTAGGAATGTACTGTATCTCTGTGGACAAATCAATAAAAAGGGTACGTAGAAAAAAAGTCATTTGTACAGTTAAGGGAGGAATTACAGTTAAAAAGGAGACAGGAAGCTGAAATGGGTACAGACATACCACAGGACAAATGGGAGGAAGTGTGTACTGGTGCACAGTCAGTATCTAATTCAAATACTTGAAGGGAAATCAAATGGAAGGTGGTTATGAGATTTTTTCGGACACCAGAAATAGTGGCTAAAATGGGCTCAACATACTCAAATAAATGTTGGAGAAACTGTGGTACATAAATTGGCAACTATACCCACATATTTTGGAGGTGCACTAAGTTAAGTACATTTTGGGAAGAGACTTAAGAGAAAGAGAATTCGATATTTTATCAAATTTAAAAAAGAAAAGATTCAAGGACCGGGAAGGTATGGAGAATCTACCAGATGGAAAAGATAATGTACTCCTTGAGACTCCAAAAAGAAACCCTGCTATCACCATACTAGCATAGTGAAGTGATCCAAATTTGCCTGCATCTCTCACAGTATATATATAGTTTTATCTCCCCTACTGAGCGGCTCGGTGGTGTAGTGGTTAGCACTGTCGCCTCTCTGGTTCAATCCCAGGAGGGAGCCCTTCTGTGTGGAGTTTGCATTTACATACACTCATGACACTGGAAACACTCCCCTCTTTTACCTTTTTTTTTACTTTAGTCTTTTTTGTCCAACATTCCTTTTTCCCTATTTTTTTGTGTTTGGCACAGCTGTAAAAAAAAAAAAGAGGGAAAAAACATCATGGAAATTCTGAAGATGACTGTAAGTTGCTGGAATTGAAATAAAAAGTGAAAAAAAAGGCTCTTTTAATAGTAAAGGATACTGACCCCTGTATTAGCTACACACCACAGTGTGGGAACAACAACAACAACAACAACAACAGCAGCAGCAGCGAGCTCAAAAAGCCAAAAGGCAATTAAAGTCAATGCGACACCAGCTGCTACACAGCTGTACTGTGATTGGCTAATTGCTTAGTCGTTTTCATGTGTTGCCGGAAGTTCGTATTTCCCAATTACAACATGGATTATCTTCTATGGCCCAAACGTGAAAGTCTGCTTTCTGAAGAAAAACTGGACATTAAACACCCCAGTGTCCACCAGCCACGGGATATTATCATAAACCAAACAGCTACTAAAAATATAATATGATTTACCAAGTGGCTAACTGCTAGCTTGCCAGAGGCTAACTGCTAGCTTGTCCGACAGTACGCTTCTAGACTTCCGGTGCGGTGTGTGGTATTAGCAGGTAATGCTACCTGGTCAACAACCGACTTTCAGCATGTCAAGCATCTTTCTGAGCGGTTTACCAAACATGACGGCACCAGGGCAGCACGGGGAACACGGGCTCGCTGTGGCAGTGCCTGCAGATGGAAGACATGAAGAGTGTAAGTGCGAATTAAGGAGAACAGGTATGTACCCAGTTGTGTTCACTTGTGTTTAACTGTGTGGGAAATTTGAAACACCACATTGTGTTTTTGGCTTTGCATCTGTTTAAAGTGGTTATCTTTCCAATATTTCCCCCTTAAAACACCACCGATTTTAACCACTTCCTCTGGCTTATTAAATGGCCTCCAGCTGCTGGGCTCAACCAGATCGAAATCCATGTTTTTCAGGTTGAAGCTACAGAATATTAAGATTAAGGGTGGGCTAAGATGCAGAACCGATGCAGACATTGCATTGAAGCCATTGTAATCAATGGTGGAATATAAGAAGGCTACATTTAACATAAGATATATTACAATGTTAAACAGAAGACACTAGTGGTTGCTTTTAGAATTGATTTTAAGATTTTATGGATTACTTACAAAGCCCTGAGAGGCCTTGCTCCAAGGTCTATAACAGATCTTTTATTGCCCCATGTTCCTTCTCGCACCCTGGGGTCCTTGGATGCATTTTTTCTTATTGTTCTGAGGTCTAGATTAATTCACAAAGGTGACAGGGAGAGCTCCACGACTTTAAAATGACCTGCCTGAGGAGATCAGGGCTGCAAACTCAATGGCGTCTATTAAATCACTTTTGAAAACCTACTCATAAAAATAAAATCGCCTTTTGGTGTTTTACTCTGATGTGTATTTTGTTTTTATTGCTTTTATCTTGTTTTATTTGCTTTATCTTTTATTCGATTTTGTGGTTTTATTTATTATTATTATTATTATTATTATTACTCACATAGCCTCCCTGCATACATTTGAGACACTTCTTCTACTCTACTGCACTTAAGAGGGAAATATTATAAGTTAAAATTTTGGTAAAAAACATTTCACTTTATTGTTGAGCTCTTGGTCTATTTGACCTTCATCAGGGCGTACATAAGGCCACAATGGACAGGCAGATAAAAGTAACCAATCTCAGTGTAACCATTGGCAGTATGCAACTAACATGTGCACTCTCTGGTGGTAGAGGCTCCACCTGGGAGTTGTAGTTTAAAAAGAAAAGAAAAAGTACTGAATGGCAATCTGTGAGGTGCACAGATGGAAGCCATACTTGTCTTGTCAAACAATACCAGAATACAAGAAAGGGGGTGGAATACCGTGAGCACAGAAAAACGTATGATCACAAAGCACCTTATAACAATCAGGCAAAAGCAGTGGTTGCGTGGTTAGCCATTAATGATGACACGGGCATTTTAGTAAATAAATGACATTCTCTGTGCTGCATGTAATAAAACCCTCAACAGGGAAGCTTTTGCCTGATCTTGGATGTCTGAAAACAAGAGTTTTCCATGTGTTGTGACACTGGGCACGACTGCCACGTGGATAACTCCCATCTTTTAAAGGAGCTAAGTGTCTGTTTCAGACCTGCCTTGATGTCGGCCCTCACCAGCTTACTGCGTAAATTAGGGCCTCTTTTTTGAGGAGGATCCTTAAAATGCTGGGCTGATCCTTGATCAGAGGCCAAAATATGCCCGTGTTTTAGAGTGGTGTTCTTGAGGATACAGGCCTCAAGGAGGAGTGTAAGTGGTGATACAAGAGACAGGAGAGCTTTGATCTTTTTTGACCCTTTTTTGCATCAGATCAAAGTGGGATTTAGAGAGCGCAACTTGGTAGGCTTCATCTACACACTGTAAAGAGTAGCCTCTGTCCAGAGAATATTTTATGGCAGCAGCTTTATCAATGTATTCCTCATTAGAGTGACATATGTGTCTGAGCCTATAGAACTGACTTTTGGGTGAATCATACTGAAGAGCTGTAGGATGAGCACTGCTGGCTAGGAGGAGTGTATTCCTGTCAGTTCCAAGACCAAGCCGGGTGTAACGGTGGTTGTTCTGCACGCTCACAAAACAAGAAATTAATTAGAAAATTAATAAGCAATTGTTTTGATAATAGTTAAAGTCAGTTTTCATGTAGAAACATTTTTACTGTTCCAGCTTCACAAATATTTTTTAATAAGTTTTTCTGCTTTCTTTTAATTATTATTTGGATTATGTTGATTAATGACATTGATTTCCATTTTTCTGCATTGAGTGCTTTTTTTCTTAAAGTGCATTTTCCTGACTGTACTTCCATACCAGTACTTTTGCTAAAGTAATTCTTTAAATGCAGGACTTGTACTTGTAGCAGAGTATTTTTACAGTGCGGTATCAGTACTGCTAAAATAAAGGATTTGAAGCCCTCCTCCACCTCTGATCGTGATGCACTGCTGCACACTATAAATATGTGTCAAAAACTGAAAGAAACTTCTGGAGTATGTCAATCATCACAAGCTGCAGTGATGGTAAATGCCCAGTAGGTGGCAGTGAAACATCACTTTTGATAGCTGAGATTTTTCTAAAGTCTGCTCTCCTGCTTGTATTCTTTCAAATCTTGGGTATCTATTTTTTACAAGCACAATAGCAGAGGTAGAGAAAGTGTTTTAGAAAGCTGTGCACGTGCTGTGATGTTTAAAAACCTAATGTATAGGGCCGAGTGTGTGGACTGCAGCTGTGCATGATAGCATCCACTCATGACAACAAGAGTTTAGAGATGTTTCAGTTATTTGGCTGAAGCACCTGCTGATCGTGCCGTGTTTGTGACCCTTAGTAGCGATGAGGCACTCCATACGGCGCTCCGATCCAGGCCGCCCACTTAGAAAGGACTGCGTCGGTAATCACAGAGCCCCTCTTCAAATGGGGCCACAGCTGTCTCCTATCAGCCCCGCCTCTCACAAATTATGCAAAACATTTGTATCGTAAAATAAGCTGTGAAGGAAACTCTACATCCTCAGGTCTCACTTGCTCTCCCACACAACCCTGTGAACGCGGCACGTTGAATTGCGGCCCCCGCAGACCCCAGAACCCATTAAGGCCCCTTCATGGCCATTACAGAGAAACCTCCAGTGCGTCTCTCCTCCAAGAGTGTTTCACTGGGGTCGTCTGAACTCTTTCGAGGCCCGGTGCGGTGATAGAGGCAGGGATTGTGGAGGGGATTGGCCGAGGTTTTATGGGCCATTCCACAGTGCTCCGAGCCTGTTTATCCAGACGGTAAAGCCGCTGGATCCCTGCCCGATGTTTGGAGTACATGAACCGGTTTGGAATGATTGGATATTTGATAGAGTTTCGGGGTAGAGGGATTCTCTTATAAGCCTGGGAAAACACTCCAAACACACACACACAGGCTACATACATCAACACTGGGGTAGCTCCAAGTGTAAAGGAGGGTCATTATGCAACTGCAGGACCTATGTGTCAGACCAGCATGAGATGGGAGAGAGCAGAGATCAAAGCATCAGGGTGAACTGTGCGCTTTTATTGAAACTGCATGGGATTAACTGTGCTTGTGTGGGTGTGTGAAAGAGTTGAGAGGGAATATAGAGCTACCTTCAGTTTCCTCCAACAGGCCCACACATAACTACATTATTACTGGTGCTTTTATTTGGCAGTACTATACAGGGCAGGCATGACACAGTTACAGTTATGTCCGAAAGAAAAAGAGGAAAAACAAGTATCACCACTCTATTATCAGTGTCACACAAAAATGTAGACTGTTTCCATCACTGGCTCTCAACATGGGGGTCGCGAGGCCTTCTTAAATTTAAGGGGTGTCAGAAAACTCTTTTAAAAAACATACAGTAGGCATATATCGTCATATTTTATTCATTTCTTTCAGGAATACTAAAATAAATTACGTCTAAAGTTTAGATTATTATTCAAGATATAAACTTAAAAGAAATCTCGCTTTTCAAATTTGCAAGACCCATCATGCAGCAGAGCCCTCGAGAGGGTCCGCACAGTCTCAATCTGTGCCCAGAGTTGCCTCCTTCAATTTAAGGTGCTGCATCACCTTCATTTCTCAAAAGTCAAACTCTCTAGAATGTTCCCAGATGCTGACTCCACTTGTGACAGGTGCAGACTCTCTCCTGCATCCTCAGCACACTCGTTCTGGCTGTGTCCTAATTTGTCCACTTATTGGAGTGCGTTCTTCAGAACACTATCAGATATTTTAAAAATGAAAATTCGCCCAGATCCTTTGACAGCCATCTCTGGCATAGCAGGAGAGGAAAATAAGAATCTTTCAGGATTTAAATTCGAAGTTGCAAAATGAGTCACTTTATTAGCGCGGGGGTTAATCCTGCTCTGCTGGAGGAACCCTCAACCACTGAGTCCAGCTCAATGGTTGAGGGAAGTGATACAACATCTCAAATTTTATAAACTAAGATTCAC
>JAPZEB010033209.1:0-11488 GCA_029783705.1 Chaetodon striatus
TGTTGTTGTTGTTGTTTTTTTTTTCTCATTCACTCCTATGTAAACTGAGAGGAGGAATTTCTGGAAAACAGATGAGGGGCACCAGATCTCTAACTCACGACCAAGATCACATTTTTGACACCACAAACATCACAAAGATATGTGTGCGTTCAGGAGAAGTTTATCTCTCTGCTGGTATGTTCATATTGACGATTGGACTCACAGTCTGGACAAAACACGAGTTTGAGAAGGATTAAACCCATTAAAAACTGTCTGCTCTCTGACCTGAGGGGTGTACTATGAAGGGAGATTAGTCTAAAGCCAGGGTTTTCAGTGTCACGAAGGTGGCTCTCTTTTAACCTGGCTAGATCATCATGGTAACTTATGCTAAACTCATAACCTGGTCGGGAGATTTAAACTCCACTATGGCATAACCATTTGTAGACGCTCCAGTGGACCTGGTGTTCATATATCAGATTAACTTTGATACTATCAACAATCGCGTTTTACATCAAAGACTACAGACTTTAATTTCTCTCAACACAATGATGTTCTTAACAGTTCATTAAAACTCATTCATAAACATTTGACAGGACCGTGAACGCTCATTTTAAAGCAATTTGGATGCACAGGTACGCACAGGTGTAGGAAACGAGAATGATCAGAGGCACGGACTAACGTCAGTATTGTATAGACTTACATCGTTTGACTACAACATATATATCAACCCACTCATTTTGGATGCATTCAGGTTTTATTATTGTGAAGTGTTTACTGAATGTCACAGGGAATCTTGCTCTCCTGGTTCTCGTCCTGATATCTCCGTGGCTCAACGTTACTTTGGAGGATATTGGTGGAAACGTTGATCCATTCATGTGATTGATGTCCAGCAAACTGTTCCTATCATACTGATTTAAATGACAATGTTAAATAAATATAATAGAGACGAGAAGTGATCGCAATGTTTATTTCCTGGTTAGCTGACAACAGGTTCTCAAAGGCCACGTCTACCACATGTCTGTGACTATCACCAGTTAATTCAGCCACCAGTTAATCTTGCACACTGGCGCCAAATGAAGGCGTATAGCACATTTCCTTCCTGTTAAAAAGACGGACAGTGCGTCCGTCCAATCAGCAACGATCCTTGTTGATAGCAGGTACCTACCTTTCCTGGTAGAAATGTCGTTGTGTTCTCTGCTCTGTGGTTGTGTTTTCGGATTTGTTGTCATGTTTTCTCTTTTGTTAATTTGATTTGCAATTTGTTGTTGTGTTTTGTGATGTGTTGTTTTGTCCTTTTTGTTGTGGTGATTTGCACTTCAGGGCCACCATACTTCTGTGTTAGCTTCATTTCTCAGCCCCAGAGGTATGGAAGGTTTTATTTGACTTTATTATTTCTAACCCACACATGAAAATGTACAAATGTGTACCATGATCCACAAATATTTCACTATCCACAAACATGTCTTTTTACATTTGTGTTGTGTAAAGTCATATCCACAAAAATACAGACTGATTTGCAAATGAGCATAACTTACTTTGTAAACACCTGCTTTAATTTCATATGAAAATGTGATAGGTTTTACAAATGTAAACAGTTTCACCACAGCAAATACACATGAAGTCATATTTACGCATTTATGGATTCATTTTTAAGCAAGAAACTGGTTTTGCACATTTGTGGATTGCTTCGTCTAAGTTTGTGTGTCATGTGATATTTGTTGCTTTCTCTCTATTTGTTTGTGTAATTTTGTCCAATTCCTACTGCAGCAAATCTGTAAAAAAAAATACCTGTGTGAGGTGCAGTTACTCACCACATCAGCAGGTGGCAACGTTCTCTCATATGAGACAACTGTACCAAGTAGGCCAACACAAAGAGCCTATCTAGCATTCACATCCTGATCAATAACAACAACTGGACACAGGGACAGAAGTCAGCTGCTGTTAGTTTGTTTCCAGAGAGCATGTGGAATTTATGCCTGTACCCATGAGCACATATTTGGTTTTATGTCAAGCGTGTGAAATAAAAATGGATGTTTATTTTATACATTTAAATACTAGTTAAACTGCAGATTCAGACTAATATTACAAAATACAATGAGCAAATAAATTATGATGAATAAACATAAAATCCAATGCTACATGAGTTTCTTTTTGGTTTGTTGGCTTGTTTATTTGCATCATTAATATATTTTGTTTCAGTTTGTGATGCTTTTGTTCTGGTTTATTCTGTTTAAATGATTTTGTGTGGGGGGGTGTAGATGACCATGTTTTACAGGGACAGTGTGACCTTGTTTGCAATTTTAAAGTAAAGAGAAAAACATGTATTAAAATGTATGTACTCCTGGAATTATTACTCTGTCAGAGTGCTTTCAAAACTGTGTGACCTTTTGAGTCTTGAAGTGGTTAAGAATCCTAATAATGTGGCTCAGAGGTGGAGCAGGTCGTCTACCAATCGGACGATCAGTGGTCCCATCCCTGGCTCCTCCAGTCCGCATGTCGAAGTATTCTTGAGCAAGATACTGAATTGCTCCCGATGATGCTTCCATCGGTGTGTGAGTGTGTTTGAAAAAAACAAAAACAAAAACTGAGTAGCAGGTGGCACCTTGTATTGTAGCCTCGGCCACTAGTGTATGAATGTGTGTGTGAATGGGTGAATATGACTCGTAGTGTAAAAAGCGCTTTGAGTGGTCAGACGACTAGAAAGGCACTACACAAATGCAGGTCCATTTACCATTTACCATTTACAGTTCACATCCATGTCTGTGAAAACATGAATGCTGCACACACACCTTCCCCCTGACAGCACAGAAGATCTATACAATCAGCACAGTTTTGAGGTGACAGTCAAAATTAGTGTCACTTATTCATCATCTGACCAAATATTTCCCCTTCTGTTCCCGAGATATGATGCTGAGTAATGGTCAGAAAAGAGTTTCATGCAGAACATAATGGTGTAACAGTGAAGTTGACATTTGACCTTTTGGATAGAAAATGTCATCACTTCATTGTTTTATTCAATTAGACATTTGTGTGACATTATTTCATAATTAATGTAAGAGTTCTTGAGTCATGGCTAAAAATATATTTTCTGGGGTCACACCAAATTGACGTTTGTGTCAAATTTTTAAAAATTCCCTCAAGGTGTTCTGAAGATTTTTTGTTTACGAGATGCAAGGTCACACAGACCTTGACCTCTGACCACCAAACTCTAATCATTTTTGAGTTCATGTGAATGTTTTAGACAAATTTGAAGAAATTCCATCAAGGCATTCATCAGAAATTGCGTTTACGAGAATGGGATGAACATACATACAATCAGACGGATGGACAACCCGAAAACATAATGTCTTTTTAAGCAAGGTTTAACCGCAGAGGTGGTAGATAAGAATTAGTACCGTACCTTTTGTAAGACAAAAGTGTTCAAAGGGTGATAGTGACCTAACAGTAATAAAGGTCACAAAAGTCATAAAATTTTGTTTGGCTGCACACTGATCAAAGGGGATTTGAATGTGCGTTTCCTAGGATAGCGGAGGACTGACCGACTTTACTCTGCCTCTGACTGGCTTACCCTGACATTCTTACCCTAACTTTAACCAATCCTACTGCTCTTGCCTGAAACCTAACCAATCCAAGCAACAAAGGCAATTAATACTAGCTAATCAGAAGAAGAGTGGGTGGGTCATGCCTTTGCTTTCCTAGGAAGCGCAAATTTGCAAAGGAGACAGCTACAGATTGACTTGGCAACACACCGTGACAAAGCTGCAATTGTTACAATGCAAGAGCCAAGTCACACCTTATAGTCAGCAGGATTTGTGTTTGCTATGTTCAGTACATCACTGGGAGTCCGTGCAAACTAATTACAAGCAGCCTAGAGTTGAGTTCTCCTGTCCTCTATGTGTTACATCATCAAAACTCATTTACATACAAAGAGGATTATGGAAGATTAAAATTGCAGCTCAGGTATGAGGATTCGGGTGTTTTGTAATGTTGCTGTGCTGTACAGCTTCTCTTCACTGTTCAAGTGGAGAAACCAGCTGTGACGCTTTGTACTTTTCTTCTCTCAAACATCCTCTCCAGCAGGAGAGACGCACATGCATGTGCTTTGATACCATTTTTCCTGATGTGTGTCCTGCCTAAGTGCCTTCAGTTGTTTTTGCAGTGCAAAATCCTTTTCAGCTGTGAAATGAATGTCTACATCTTAAAGTCGTGTGATTCTCCCACTATAGCAGGCTCCCTTTGTCCTACACCAGTTCTCTGTCACTTAGCTATTTCCAGAACAGATGTGGTAGGTGTAAGCCATTTTAAATTCAAAGAATGTATCATTCATTAAACATGTACACTGTTTGCTCTGAGCTGAAACCTCACAAACAAGAAAAAGGGTAACCCACTGCAGCTGCACAAATTGTTAGATCACAGAGACTGCTGTTGAAATGAAGGCTAAACATTAACTCCCTTTTAAGTGACTTTTGTTGGAGTGTTTTACTGTCTGATTCAGTATCAAAGGCTTTTCTCCTCTGTTTCAGAGGAATATTTGACTGTGATCAAAGCAACCCCATCTGAGAACAGTTATATCATCTCATTCTGCTGACTTGCTCTAAGTAGCGTTTATTGCCGGTCCTGCTCTAGACTCCAGTGTGGAACCCTTTCTCTCATACCCCTTTATCACCAGATCAGCTCTGGCACTGGTTGCACAAAAACATCTTAACACAATCAAAGAAAGCACATCATACAAATAATGCAAAGAAGAAACCAAAACAAAAATTAATTCAGTCAAATCTCTTGTGTAAAATCAAAAGCGCATTTGTCAAGTTCTCCCAGTCACAGAACACTATTCTTGTGGCGTGTTACGTTTTTTCATTTATCACTTATTTATTTATTTATTTAAGTCTGTGGTTGTGGGATTACTTAAGTACAAGACCAAGACAAGGAGACAACCATAAATACTCAAGTGAACATTTTAAGGAAACTTTAAGGAGAAGACTAAAGGGTGTTTTGTGCCACCAATTTTTATTACGAAGAAACCTTAAGTAGGACATTAAGAAAAATCTTAACTTAAGGTGTTTTGCACAATTGGCCGCTAGTACTTAAACCTGTTCTATTCAGAATTCTTGGAACCTTGGTGAAGGTTTTCCAAATTTCCTACCAGTAGTGGACTTGGACTGTGCAAACACAGCCTCCCCCTTTCATCCATTCAACCACCTTCTTGTAAAGGTCAGTGTTGTGATATTTGAGCATATTCAAAAACCTCTTGATATCCAAGACTTTCATAATGTTTAAAGTAGGTTTGTTTCCCCATCTCCCCGAGACCTGGACTTTACTTTAGGACATGCATCTCTACACCAGCCTTGCAAACTGTTAGAAAGTTGGTTTGTGGTCAACGTCTACATGACAATGTAGACTGTAAACAGCTGTAAACAAACAAGGGGCTGTGTTAACAAACTGCGTTAAAAAACCCCACTTAAGATGCATATTCTGATTGTGCTGTACATGTTACTTGCAATTTGGTAAGCACAGTCACAGTCACTTTACAGTGAAAAGAAAAATCATCATCATCCATGTCTTTACAGATCCATATATAGCGTAAGTAGACAATACTTTGATTACAAATGTTGCTGCAAAGATGCTACAGATTGTGTGAGATGGATACTTTGCAAACATCTTCAACCCAGAAGCACAGAAGATCTGTACAATCAGCACAGTTTCAAGATGAGTGTCACCAATTCAGTATCTGTCTCCCTTTCTGTTCCTGAGTCCTGAGACTGAATAATGGACATTATGATGTCACAGTAATCCTAACTTTTTGACATTCTGGATATAAAATGTCATCTCTTATTTTACTATTAAACATGTGTGTGAAATTGTAAATCATCATTCGTGCAAGAATTATTGAGTTGTGGCCAAAATGTGTTTTGTGAGGTCAGTGACCCTGACCTTTCACCGTCAAGCACCAAATTGTAATGCCAAATTTGAAGAAATTCCTTCAAGGTGTTAATGAGATTTCGGGTTCACGGGAGACGGACGTATGCATAGACATACATAACAACATCACCAGGAGAAGTTTGGTCTCAGGAAACAGAGAGGGCCAGATGCATAAAGCTCTGTGTAGGTTCACAACTAAAACTGTGTGTACTGGCGAAAACAGTAACATGCATATGCAGTCTTTATGTCAGATTTCAAATCTCAATCTTTGTGGAGCTGGGCACATGTGCACAAGCCTCATTTCCACTCCCACAGATAGCTGTGAATGGCTGTGGAACTGTCTTAAACATCAGTTTACATATTGATACTTGTGCCCGCTCTGACACCTGCCACTTGGTATCAGTGAAGAAATACAGCAAAGAAGAAGTGCAATTTTACAGTCTGTGTCACATTAGTGAGGTTCTCCAACAGAGCAACTGTCGTTACACATGGCTGTGATGTGTGTAGCATCTGTACAGTAAAATCTCAATCACCATTATTATTAAATGTCAGAGGTATGATCAGTGATTCATTCAAAGCACTTGTTGAAACAGACTTTACAAAGTGCTGCACAATTCAGGATCAAATTAAACCATGACTAACAGGGAGATGGTGGCTCATGCACTGCATGCACACCTGGGGCCTTTCCCAAACCACCCCCTACACCCTCTCCCTACTCACTTCCACTCTGTTTCCACATTCACGCAGAGGGTCCACCACATTGAGTGCTGTCCTAAACCAACTAGTGAGAAGTGGAAGTAAGTTTTAAAACCCTCCAACAGTGAACCTGTACTGATGCTGACTTACTAACCATGTGCAACACCGTAGTGTGTTCTTCAAGGAAGACACTCTGTGTAAATAAAATTCCGTGACTACCCTTATAAACGTAGCCTGCTCAGACTAAGAAAGACATTCATGGGCCTATTGTCAAACTGATGTTAAAATCTTTAAGGTAAGATCGTATAAAGGATAAAATATATCCTTCTCTAGTCTTCAGAAAACAGTCATGTTTATTTGATTGTACTGCTGTATATTTATAACAACTGTTACAACAACCAAGCAGCTTCTAAACATTAGAGTAAAAAGCTTAAAGATGATAATTTAAAGAAAAAAAAAGAAAAGAAAAGAAAAGAAAAGAAAAGAAAAGAGAAGAATTGTTACCAAAGCAGCTTAGGAGTAAGTTTTATTTTATTTTATTTATTTATGTTTTATACACACATATATACACACACACACACACACACACACAAACACATATATATATATATATATATATATAAAATATATAATTTATCAAATTATGTATTTATTTTAATTACAAAAACATAATACACAAAAATTGAGGTAAACAATAGCAGCACGTAGCGATTAAATATAAGTGCTATAAATACATATGAAAAATGATAAAATGGGCATAAGCTGTATTTTTCTCTGTGGTTACGAAAAGTTACGATAGTACCTTTTTCCACTGCAGAGAGGGAAGTTTGTCCCAAAGCTTGCTGCTGTGTTTTTCCCCTACACCTTGATGAGGGGTGCATCATTCAGCTGTGAAGGTGACTACAAACGGAGTTACACTCCACAATGGAGTGGAAGCGGGTAAAGTCCAGTTCTGGAAAGGCCCCTAGTCTGAAGCCTGCATGACATGAGCACTATCTTGCAGCAAATTCCTCCTTCATACATACCAGTTTATGGGGGCAGCCAGCAGCTCGCCTGGTACAGCAGGCGCCTTGGGTACTAAAGCTGTGCCCATGCCACAACCAAAAGTGGATTTTACTCATGGACAGCTGCAGTGTTTGGGTATACTGAGCAAGACAAAGTAAAAAAGAAAAAAAGTAAAATAACTTTTCCTGCATCCTTGAAATACTAAATATCTTCAAGGGCATGCCAAGCAAAGCTAAGGTACATTAATAATAAAAAATGCTTGTCGTGTTTGGATACATTTATGCTAATTAAAGAGCTGATCTGGTGTGGTCACTAAGTAGAGAGTAAACAGAGAAATAAGGGAAACCCACATCTCTGACAGGCAAAAACAAGTTTCTACAGGGTTCTGTCAGTGTGTGAATAGTCTCTCATGGCACATAGCCCACTGAAAAGATCTGCTGTGTTTCTGCAACATTTATTCATCCATCTCAACCATGGCTTATAAAATGTATTAGCAATCCACTGAAGGAGACAGAAAATAAGAGGAGGTAAGCAGAGAGTGTGTTGGAGAGGTATCCACTGCACAGTGCTGCGACAAAAATAGTCTGATATTTGGGATGAGTAATGTCATGTTTTTCTGTTTCCATTTCTTGAAGATGGCAGTAAAAGGCCAGCTCTTGAGAAGCTGTTCCATCGATGAAAGTTGCACTCGGGGGCTCAGGGGTTGGTCTAATGTAATGACTTTGAGCCTCTGAAAGTGTACTATGCACTTAGGCTACAGTGCTACAGAGGAAAGAGCACATGTGGTGCATTAAGAAAAAAGGCCAGAGCCGACTTTCAGCAGTGGGAGGAAATGGTGGGTCAAGGGGACATCAAGAGTGAAAACACATTAGCTGAGATGCTGCAGTTTGAATGTGCATGACGACAAGGAGGACATGTGTTTGTGTGTCGCAGCAGATATGGCACAAGGTAATTCTCACATACACAGACGCAAATACACTTACTGAAGTTGGACAGTAGGCAGGGCTTTTTTATGCTCTGTATTTCAATTAATCTTGCAAAACAAGCTTATGATAACATTAAATGGCATGGCAAAAATGGTGACCTCAATTGCCAACTCTTGAAAACTTTGTGAATGGATAAAAAATGTTGTGTTACCTAATATTATGTCGAGTTAATTACAAATTCAAATTTAGTTGATAACACAGAGGACATGTGACAAGAGCTGCCATTTTCTGGGATGAAAATCAGAAGCCAACAACACAGCAGATGTAACATTTATCCAGGACTGCAACTAATACTTATTTTCATCAATTAAACAGTGGATTTATTTATTTTTTTTATAATTTTTTCATTTATCATCTATGAAATACTGAAAAATGTCATCAAAACTAGAATTACTGCCTTGGGGTTGTATGCCTCTGCTTACTAGTCAAGTTACAAGTTACAGTTACAGTTACATCCATATCTGTGAAAACATGGATGCTGTACAATCAGCAGTTTCAGGATTAGTACCACCAATCCAGTATCTGACCAAATGTCTCCCCTTCTGTTCCTGACATGTGATGTTGAGTAATGGCCAGATGCTGTTTTTTGCAGAACATTATGATGTCACAGTGAAGTTGACCTTTAACCTTTTGGATATATAATGTCAACAGGTCATCAATTTTAACCTATTAACGATTTGTGTAAAATGATCATAATCATAATTAACATGAATTCTTGAATTATGGAGAAAAAAAACGTGTTTTTTGGGGTCACAGTGACCTTGACTTTTGACTGCCAAAATCTAATCGGTTCATCATCGAATCAAAGTGGACCAGATTTGAAAAAATTCCCTCAAGGTGTTCTTGAGATAGCGTGTTTGTGAGAATGAAATGGACGATCCCAGTTATCTTGACCTTTGGCCTGTGGACACCATAAACTAATCAGTTCATCCTAGAGTCCAAGTTGTGTCAACTTTGGGGAAAAAAAAGCTTTCAATTGCCAGTGTTGGAGAGTAGTGAAATAAATGTATTCAAACTAGTACTGCAACTACAATTTGAAGTAACTTGTTAGAAGTTTAACAACATTCATATTTACCTTCTGCCATTTTTCTGTGGTTAACTACTGAAACTACAAACAGGCAGGGACCATGAAAGGAAAGGATTTTTTCCACACTGTTTCTCTATTGTAATGTTAATTCAGTCTCCTTTGACCACAATTATTTAGAGGAACTTGTTATTGCTGTTCATTAACAAATGTTCAACAAATATTTTTAAAAGTAATTTTATTTTAATTTCATTTCTATTTATGCACTTATTCTTAACTTAACTAATTTTACTTTATGTCTGTTTTCATACCACTGTGGTGTTGTTGATGAGGGGAAATGTGGTTGTTTTTTGTCTTTTATGACCTGCGGGACAGCCGAATTTCCCTTCAGGGATGAATAAAGTGCTTTCTGTTCTATCCGAGTAATCCTCATTGGTGCAAGCTCCCCACCTGGACTCTAGTTTCTGAAGGCTGTCTGAGTAATGGACACTGTATACAAAACCAAAGCTGACATTTCTTCTCTTTCCCATGAAAAGTGGGGTCCTCTTTTGGTCTATTTTGGACCAAGTGAGAAATTTTTACAATAAACTCAATAGAATAGCATTTCACACCTTTTCTAATAGCAATCACTCAGTACGTTAATATGCACACTTAAGTGGAGCTACAGTTATAGCTTGACTAGGCCATTTAATTGGATATCTGATCTTGTCCCAGTAAACAGGTACAGGAGGGGAATCTATATATTGACCAAAATATGTCAGACCCCAGTACAACAGGGGCAATATGCCCTTTTTGTACAGTAGTAAACAGGTAAGGGGGAAAACAATACAGAATAAAGAAACTGTCTCTATAGGTATATCAGCAGGGACAGACATATATTCTGTGTCTCGGGTGAAGCTGATTCAGTCAATATACTGAGATAAGTCCAAAGAAGAAAGCTGACTGTTGACTTATAGAGTATAGTGGGGAATGCTTTGTAACCTCTGATGTTCTAACATCTCCCTAAGGCCTGACCAAATGTTCCGGCAGAGCTGCACACATATTTTGTTAGAATGTAAAAGAACATGTGCCTCCTTTCAAACTCACCACTCACACATGAAATAATTTCTGTGAGAAATTTGTTTGAGGAGTTACAACTGTTCATTTGAAGTTAACATAAAAATCTCTCAAAACTTGACTTACATCTCTTCTCTCCTAACAGAGATGATTACCAGCTGCTAAAATGTATGGCGCAGCAAACATAGGAAGGATATTCAAATTATCCATTTGCCAGTTGGGGAGGAAGATTGAAGAACATTGGTTTTGTGGCTGAGAGAGGAAAAAATGTGCCGAAAGCAGATCAGTTGGTCCCCATGCAATTCAGACAGATCTTCAGTGGCCTGAGACATGCCAGGTCAATCCTAACCATCTATCTAATATAGTATGAGGTGTGAGTGAATCTAAGACCGTTACACCCAGACCACAATGCTGGCATTAGCAGCATGTGTGCATCGCTTAACATCCTGTTTTTCATTTCAGTGGCGATGTTAACAGGTTAGAGCAGTCACACAGCCCACATGAGCAACACGACTCAGTCACGATACTGCTTAGCTGGTATTACTGTGCTGATTGGCTATCTACACCACACAGACTTGGTCACTAGGAGCAGGAATCGAGAGAGGCTAGAGATACACAATTTTTTACCGATATCTGATATACCGATATATAACGAATAAGCTTTTTTCCCCACCTAATTTTAGTGATCATCAAGTCTCTTCTGTAGTGGAATTAACATATTTTTATACATACATACTTATACCATGATGGCCCACCAGCAGATGGAGACATTACACAAACAGGTGACAAAAATAGCACAAAAAAAAAAAAAAAAAAAAAAAAA
>JAPZEB010033536.1:0-11474 GCA_029783705.1 Chaetodon striatus
TTAATACACTTAGATTTTTTTTTATATTCCATCCTTAAGACTAAGAAAACTTGATCAATGGAAACTGAAGTGGGAATAATTTTGATAAACAATAAATCTTATAAGTTGTTTATCAAGGAAAATGGCGAACATGTATACAGCTAACGTAATGTCAGAGCTTCGATGGTTTTCCCTGCCGGGTTTTGGACTGTTGGTCAAAACTAAACTAGAAATCTGAGGACATCATCTTGACCTCTCAGAAATGATGACATTCTATGGACTGAGGCTAGTTAATGGATCAAAAACAAAAACTGTCTTTTTTGTCTCCACCTGTTTGACATTATTCTTAAGGTGTGGTTGATTTGAAGTCTGATTCTTTATGAACACACGCAGGCATTAAACTGTTGATGCAGCTGATCACTGAGCTCCCTGTCAGTCTGTAAACAGCCAGTGTGAACACAAACTGAAGCAGGACTAAACTCCAACACCGTCTGATTTTATTTGTTTCAGACCAAACGATCTGAGCTGCAGGTGTGAAAGTACACATTTCAGGGCACTGACTGTCAAAGTGCAAAAACACGCTCATATGAAAGTTGTGAGTGGAGAAGCTGGTGGTGAAAGTCAAACCACAGCAGCTGCATCACTTCATATTCACTGCAGCCTGTGAAACCACCAGTGCACGTCCACCTCCACCTCTGTCATTTCTTCAGCAGCAGCTCTTCCTGTAGTGAGATGGAGAGGTGCAGGTTCTGTGGTTTGGTTTTTTTTCCCTCTTCTTCTCCCCACAGCAGTTTCACACTTCTTTTTGCTACCGTTTGCTTTGTGAGGTCTTCAGTTTTGACTGTTTTTTCTCAGCTTCCAGTTTTTTGATCTTTCATACAAAAATAAATCTTTTCAAAGATTAAAATAATTCTGAAACACAGATGGAGCCTTTAAACACAGTTTGTCCCTTAAATCTCACCTGAACTACCTTAAAAATACATTTATATTATTCATGTTTGTTCCAATACTTCTCTAAATAAAATGCATATTAATGAGCAAAACATCAGATTTAATGTCTGCACCATTCTGTGAAAACGGCATCGCATGATAAGTATTTTATCTGACATCCTGCACATGAAACATGTCTGTGCTATGATGTGACGTTCGTACTGTGATAACTGCCGGTGAGGCTCCAGCGCTGCAGCAGAAAATACTGTACAGGTCAGAAAGAGCTTGTTGTAGTGGAAACACTGATGTTTGATTTAGAGCTGTGAATGCATGTGGTGAAAGATGTGGTTAGATTAGATCAGGTGCTATCTGACACAGACTGTGAAGTCGATCTGACTGAGGCTGAACACCAGCATTGAACACATCACTACAGCTTGTTAACCAGCGTGTGATGAATGGGCTGTTTGATTCTTCTGGACACAGAGTTTCACTTATTTAAGATATCATGGTTTATTTCTGTAAATGACTGGCTATGTTTGATATTTCACTGTTATTTTGAATACAACAATATTCTGGATTTGATTCACGTCATGGAAACATCTTCTGTTTAAATATTCTGAATTACACCTTCCTCTGAATTTAACATTTTTTTTAACATTAAGATGTCAGATAGGCTACTGATGTTTGGGTTTCTGTTATTTGGGTTTTAGGAGCATAATTTGGACGTGCATGTTGCAGGGGACTGAAATAAAACCCGCCATGAGCCAGGGTAGATTTTCTGTTTTGTGAGTTAGGTAGCAGAAAACCAGTCGCCATATGCATTACTGTTGATTTATTATGTCGATCTGTTCTGTACAACATCTATTGCTCATCTGCCCATCCTGGAAGAGGGATCCCTCCTCAGCTGCTCTTCCTGAGGTTTATACCATTTTTTTTCCCTAACCCTAACCCTTTTTTTAGTGTCACGAGAAGGGGGTTAAATAATGCTCCCAGGTTAGCTACATTTTGGTGAGAGGAAAACTGTCATGGTCATTTTCACAGAGGTTCGTTCACCTCTCACCTCCAGATACCTGACTGAAAATGGGCTCTGTAGGTACCCTTAGTTTACAGACATGCCCACTTTACGCTAGTCTCATGCAGTTCTCCTCACGCTATGGAGACGTGTTGTTCCCACCTGTTGTGTTTGAATATTTCTGCACACTGGGGTATGTAACAGTCTTCGAGCTGCATAACTCGGGAATGACTTGAACGCTGCGACTCCTGTGGATTCAACAGGTCTGGCTGTGTTCACGTGTCATGACGTCAGACCCCACGGTGGTCGTTTCACTGTAGTGAGACCATATTTAAAAACCTGACCTCACTGTATAAAATGACCTATTGTGATCTCTAGGTTAATCACAGCCTCATGAAACCACAAAGTAAAGACCTGCAGCAGTCAGAGGATGATGTCATAGGTACGTTAACAATAAGGGGGTTTGTCATTGGTCGATGTGAAAGAGGTCAGACTCATTTTTAGCTTTGTTGGCCATTTGGTGCCAACAGTACAGGTCAGTACTGAACCTCTCTGCAGCTGTTTGGTACCGACTGCATGTTTTTATAACTGTACCTGAAGCAGGTTCCTGAAAATACTTTGACATTTCTCAGAAGCAGCGTACCACAGATTTGATTTACAGTAAGTGTGTGCAGGCTGCAGAGGTGATGACCTAACCCTCCTCAAGTTACCATAATGAAAGCTTGTGTAACCACGAACACGCTCTAACCCACACATCCTGTACACGACTAAATCAAGACATGAGAATGTCACACTTGTGGAAAAATACCAGTGTTTCTGTGGCTGCTGCCAATCTGAACTGGAAAACCTGATGTAACAGGACAGTAACAGCCTCACACTGCTCTGCCCTGGAGTCGACCCTTCGGTGACTGTTGCAGTTTTACAGGTTGGAGACAAACAGGATATCGGTTTCCCCCCCGAGGCTTCAGAGCATTCACTCACAGATTTACAGGCAGGGCTGAGCAGGCTGAGGGCTCTCTTGCGTAAGCAGTGTTCAGGAATGCAGGGACTCCTTCCAGTTTCAAAGCATTACGCAGCATTTTGTCAGAGGTCTGTGCAGAGCGGACTCCTGAGGTCGGGGGAGGGTGGGAGACAGGGGAGGGGACGAGTCGAGAGAGGAAGAGACAGACACAAGTTTAAAATATTAGGTGACATGGAGTTGGTTTAAAGAGGACAGAAACTGTTGCTGTATTTTAAATCCGGACACTCTCAGTAAGTTGTTGGCTGTTTGTTTCTGACTGTTGAAACTGTGGTTCGTCTCTGACTGTAGTCTCTCTCTGTTCTTTCAGACATGGACGAGCGGTGGACACTGGGACACTTTCTATTTGTCCTCGGGCTGTATGGGATCTGTTCAGGACTCAAACAGGGTGAGCTGACTCCTCAAAGAACTCTAAAAACTACTGAGACTGTCCAGGTCAAAGTCAAGGTCATTTATATGTTTATATATTTACACTGTGCCTTTATTCTATCACATGTTTATCACATGTTTATTACATGTCAAATGTTTTTACCAAGTCTGACTCTAATGTCCATCTCCAGTCTGTACAAAAGGGTCTTATCGCCCTCTTCTGGACACTGATGTGACTGCAGGGACTTGTGTCTTTATCTGTCCCCAGTGTCTCTGTTCATCCTCAGTGTCTCTGTCTGTCCTAAGTGTCTCTGTCAGTGTTTCTGTCCGTCCTCAGTGTCTCTGTCCATCCTCAGTGTCTTTGTCAGTGTCTCTGTCTGTCCTCAGTGTCTCTGTCCATCCTCAGTGTCTTTGTCAGTGTCTGTCTGTCCTCAGTGTCTCTGTCAGTGTCTCTGTCCGTCCTCAGTGTCTCTGATAGATGACAGATGTGAAGGTTGTTGGCTCTAACAGTGGACAGTCAGGGTACAAACACGTCATTCCTGATAAGATGCATCAAATGCTTAAATTAAATTAATATACTGAATAAATTAAATGTATAAACTAACAAATTAAGTGTCGTAGCTGTGATTACAACTTCACCAACCTCCAAAATTTAACTCTTGATGATGGCTCAAGGATTTTTTTAATTTGTAACGGTACATTCTAAATTAGGTTTTATTTGTTCATATATTTCAGGACATCAAAGTGTCAGGGAGCAAAGTACTGAACTCATCAACAGCATCACCATTTTGGACTGGTTAATATAATGATATTATATCAACACTGGGATATGAGACGAGATGTCGTCTTAGATTTTGGACACCCTAATATCGAAGTGTTGTCTTCTCGTGGCTTTTACGGCTGGGTTACTGTGTTGTCATTTTCTGAACTTATCAGACTGGAGCTGCTCTATTATTTGCATTTACCCACTTGGTCATTAAATCCACATTACTGAGGATTATTAATCAGACAGCTCAGTGTGTAAAACACCAGAAGTCAGATATCATCAACAGTATCAAGGTATTTGTTCCGAATATCGTCCAGTGTAGACACCATTAATGATGAATGGTGGTCACAGTTGGCACCTCCCAATGTGAATGTGCAGTAGACATGCTGAGTACCAAGATAAATAAAGACAGATAGTTTCCTGTTTCTGTGAGACATGTTTATGCCAAAAACACACAAAGGCAGTGGCCGAGTGCGGCTTGTCACTAAAATTATGTTTTGTGGCCGGGAAGAAATTCATTGTAACACAGATCAACATGTTACAGGAGTCTGTTTCTGATTGGCTACAGTTCACCACTAAAAGTAAAATTATCCCCAACTTTTAGTTTTCTTCTCCGCAGAATCAAACAGCCACAGCTCGCACCAGCCGCTGGCAGCTCGCCACAGGTCACACCTAAGTGACGCTTGGTGTGTCTTTGGTGTTGGAGATACCTGAATCAGACCTCCAGACTAAACTGTCTCTATAAATACATTACAAATGATGGTGCACCAATAAAGTCACGCTATTTCTACCAATATTTTTTTCCCTGTTAAATGTTTTTTTGGGGAGTTTTTCCTTATCCGCTGGGAGGGTCCAAAGGACAGAGGGATGTCGTTTGCTGTAAAGCCCTCTGAGGCAAATTGTGATTTGTAATATTGGACTTTATAAATAAAATTGAATTGATTGATTTATTGAAGTCCTTATTGCAGCCTCAGACTCAGCAAAACTGTCCAGCACTTTCAGCTGGCAGAGAATTATTTAAAAAAAACAAAAAAAAAAACATTTCAGTAAACAGCATAAAAAAATACTGAGAGTCAGGGATGATGTCCTGGGCAGCTTTAAATCCCCGAGCTGCCAGTCGAATGCTGGAAAAGAACATCCAACAAGAAGGAAAAGCGAGTATTTGTATATAACAAACTGAAAGTGTTGTAAGACAGGAACAACAGAAATAAAAACTTGTTAAAGAAGTTTGCTGCAGACGCAGATTTACAATATTCTGATGACATGAAAGTAAAAATATCTGAGAGCAAATATAAAGAGTACACACATGTAAAGACCCCAAACCTTTTCTTGAGTCACTTCAAAGTTCACTAACGCACATTGAGTTTGTTGTGACGAGATGTGCTACTTGAATAAAACTGCTTAGCCTTGTCTGCTGAAAATTTTGACATCTTGCTTGAAAACCAAACAAATCTGACATCAGCAGGTTTGTTCAGAGCTCCGTCAGCACTGACTGAATAAATACATGACGAACCCACTCTCCACTGATGTGTGTGTGTTACAGAGAACTGCACCAATTATGATCTCCAGTTTGAGAGGGTCTTCTCTGTTCCTGGAGATGTGGCTATGTTGAACAGCACCCTGGTGTCTTCAGATGTCTTCAACTTCACATCTGTCCCTTACAACATCACCTGGTACGACTCAAAGACGGGCAGAGAAATGACCAACCAGACCGGCCGAATCCTGGTGCTTGGGATGACTTTGTGGTTTCTCAACTTAAGGCTGGACGACAACGGAGAGTATGTGACTGTACTGAGGTACGGCAGCATCAGTAAAAGTCTAATATCAATAGAGGGTTTGTGTGTCTGTCTATGCTGTAGGAATCATTGACTACTACTAGTAGAACATACTCTTCAGTTCATTTCGACACCTTACGTTAACTCAAAGACAAAAAAACAAACAAATCTAAACAAAGAGGCTGAAGACGTAAATAGCAGGGGTGTAAAATACTAGTTTCATAACAATATGATATGACATCGATTCTTTGGACAATGATACGATATCTGCCAATATCACAAAATCTGCCATAATATGATTTGGATTCGATGTGATTCAGGGACCTGCGATCAGTATGAGACGATATCATCAGATCATTTCACACAGCCTGTAACAGAAGAAGCTGCTGCAGCTTTAGTTTTTGCTTTAGGTCATAAAAGATCAAAACAATACATAAATAACAAGAGCAGTAAAGTTGACTTTAAACTGACTCCACTAATACACAGAAAACAGCACTGCAAGACATCTTCTCACTTTAGCTCAAACCATCATCTTTTTCCTAAAACTACAGGTCAATCTGCCTCAAAGTCCTGAAGACAACTTCTGTCTCAAAGTCCTGAAGACAAACTTCTGTCTAAAAGTCCAGAAGACAAACTTCTGTTTTAAAGTCCTGAAGACAAACTTCTGCCTCAAAGTCCTGAAGACAAACATCTGTCTTAAAGTCCAGAAGACAAACTTGTGTCTTAAAGTCCCGAAGACAAACTTCTGTCTTTAAGTCCCGAAGTCCTGAAGACAAACATCTGTCTTAAAGTCCAGATGACAAACTTCTGTTTTAAAGTCCTGAAGACAAACGTCTGTCTAAAAGTCCAGAAGACAAATGTCTGTCTTAAAGTCCAGAAGACAAATGTCTGTCTTGAAGTCCAGAAGACAAACTTCTGTTTTAAAGTCCTTAAGACAAACGTCTGTCTTAAAGTCCAGAAGACAAATGTCTGTCTTAAAGTCAAGAAGACAAACTTCTGTTTTAAAGTCTTGAAGACAAACTTCTGTCTTAAAGTCCAGATGAAAAACATCTGTCTTTAAGTCCAGAAGACAGACTTCTCCAAACAGCCATAAAACAACATCATTTAACTAATATAACACATATAGCTCAGTAAAAACTGTCCAAGCTCACTGTGTTTAACGAGACACCCATTTTGAGCTTCAGCACCTTTACATAGTGAAATTTTCCTCCTCTAATGGATTAACAAATTACATTCATGCTCTAGTTGGTTTAAGTCTCTGCGTCTCCTGACAGAACAGCTCGGTTGAAATTTGGCCTGAATGAATGTTTTTTATTTTCAGTTGTTGAACGTTGATGAAACAGCAGCTGATGTTGTTGTAGTGAGAGGTTAGTGGCGTGAGATACTGTCCAGGCAGCTAACGTCACGTGGTGTTTCATCTCACATAACAACATTGTTTACATACAAGGTGTGTTCTGTCCGTTAACTCATATTTTCTCCAAAACCCAAATCATTTCCACTCAGCTATTTTATTCCCAATTTATTTAATAACATTATCCTCATCCTCCTTTTCTTGGCTGCTGCCGTTTCAGAATTTCAAAATAAATGCGTAACCTACAGATGATATAGATAGATATTTTTATTTTGCCATGATGATATTGGATCGTTGATCATTAAATTGATACACTGATAAAGTTCAATGGATTGTTACGCCCCATGTAAATGTCCATCCTGTCTGTTTTAAATAAACCTGAGTCAACTTTGTTGATTTGTTGTCCTCAACCTGAAAAACGTTTTGTTTAACATGAACAATGAATCTCCATTCTAATCTCATTTTCAACAGAACTCCTTATTGGTGCTACAGACAGGCCACCAAGCTGGTGGTGGAACAGCCCATTGCCAGGGAGTGTGGGCGGCCAAGAAAAGCTCGTCAGTCCCTTACAAAGGTAGTCACTGACATCCTGAGCTGCCCTCTGAAGGACTACATAAATAAACTGGACAGCTACAACATCAGCTCCTCTATCCAGTGGTACAAAGTGAGTTATGCACCTGTTGCATCCTGCCGGATCAGATCCATACAGACACTTCAGTTCAGCACAAAGGGGGATCACACATCATACACTGGATTGATTTTTAATTTTAATACCATCTTCAGACACCATTTCGACAAGGAATTTTTTCTTGTTGAAAATTTAAAACTTTCTGTAAACTGGAGCCTTCTCTTTCTTCTGGCCAGCAGGGTTAGGGTTAGGTTTTGATTTTGATTTGATTTTGATTTTTGATTTTCAGTCAAAAACACACAGGCTCATTTTACTATTAAACTGATGGTGAGATGTTGTATTGAGGTGATGTAGTGCACATTTAGTGCCACCAGAGGTCAGTGTCTGCTGGTGAAACAGGCAGCTGAGTGACGGTGACTGCGAGTGGTGGCGATAACGTTACAGGACTAATATGTCTCTGCCGCTGTTTGGGAGTGCTGCCACAAATTAGTTTATCTTCAGAAGACTTCTTCCAAAGGCGGTTGATTAGCCACATAATTCGTTTCAACACATCATCTCCATTCAGCCCACCGATATGACAACACGTGTCATTGGCTCCTACAGCAAGACAGATGTTTACATGTAGGGTGTTTTTTTTCTCTACAGTAATACCGCCATACTGTACCCCGGTGAAAACTACCTCGTACTTCTTCTGTTGATGACAGAGGAATATGATGAACATGTATTTATATAAATCACTGAATTATTTTGATGAGAGAAGAAGAGAAAATATTAAGTCCTTCCCTTGAATTTTCAAACAGTGGTCTGAACTGGCTTTAGACCGCCCAGCTCTGCTTACCACTCTGTTCCTTTAACCCTGTGTTTGTCTACCATCAGGGATATCAGCGGGTGATGAGAATATAATTATAAATTAACATTTCGTCACCTCTAAATGGATGGTGCTGTGAAATGCAGCCCTAAAACTCATTGAGGCAGCGGAGTGCCGGACTTAAAGGAAAAGGCCTCTTATATTTCAAAGCCTTTTTTTTTTTTCTTGTTGGCCTATCCAAAGCAAAATTAACTTTCTACTATCATGACAAAGAAGTTTTTTTTTTTTTTTTTTTTACATGTCTTCACTTTCATATGTCTTTTTCTCATGCAGGATTGTGAGCCCATAGTGGACAGGGTAGGCAGGTATACCTACATACATCCTGCCAGACTGAAGATTGCCGGAGTGGACCATAAACACAACTCCTCCTACACCTGTACCCTGAACTTCACTCTGGGTGGCGTTACGGGATCTGTGTCAGAGACCATTGCTGCATGGGTATCAGGTTAGAGCAGAGCTCATTACCTGAGACTGTTTGTCCACAACGTATTTATTTATTGGAACACACTTGACCTTTCTACATCACCAATAAAATAAGCAGCCACTAGTGAGCAACACAAACGTCACAGCAGGCTGACAAGAAACAATGCCCATGAACCTAAACTGATTAAAACAACAGAGCCAGAGAGCTACTAACTCTTCAGTATCATTTACAGTATACTCCTGTGATTAGATAAACACTACCTCACGTCTGTCTTTTCAGGGACGTACACTTTGATCCCAGAAGTCCACGAACCGGCCAATGAAATAATCAAGGCACCGTTGGGTGAGTGCGTGTCTACATCATATTCTGAGAAACATGTTTTGAAGCTGAAGCTTAAATGTCTAAAGCTGACAAAGATAAACACCCATTCTTTTTATCGACACCACTTTCAGGGTAAGTAAGTGCATATTTTTGGTAAAATGCTTTGTAACACAAATTTAACCTGGGGGTCAAATAGAAGCATAAAATGATTGTTGCTTTGGTAAGTTTACAGCAGGGACACTTGGATTTATTAGCCACACATCAGTATCAGCTGATAATTGCCTTGTTGACGGCCAGTGGCCTGTCGGAAATGTGTCATTCACTGATGGTGCTGGCCAATGTTTTTCTGTGTCTAATATCAGAGCTGCGCAGGTTAAAAAGAAGAGCTAAAGACGAACAGTAGAAAATGTGTTTGGGACAAAATGATATTTGTCTCTCTTTGCAGCCACATGTCTGCTGTGTATTATAGTCTGTTTAACATACACTATTTAAAAATTCTTTAAATGTTTTAGTTTACATAGATTAAGAGAAACAGTTTTATTGATTATAATTTGTGTTACTGTTTTTGTTTAGGGTCAAATTTCAGCAAGCCATGCAGGGTGTTTGTGCCATGTGTCGGGAGTCCATTCGTCGAGATCGCCTGGTTGGTCAGAAACAAGTTCATTTACAGTACCAACCCCTCCGACCGCATCTACACCAAAGAACGGTCAGCACCTTTACCTTTCCTGTTTTTGTTTTGTTCTATGTGCGTCCTCTGGGTTACGACAAAAGTTTATATGCCTGTCTTCAAAATATTAAAGACATTAATCTCGTTTCTGGGGATGTTTTCTTTTTCTTCATAATTACTTCCTGTGGAGCACGAATCCTTTTTAAACAATTATTTTAAACAACCTTTTTTTCCAGCAGGCATGACAGCGGAAAAATATAAAGCTCTAAGTGTACTGTAACATTTGATCACCTGTCTGTTCTCACCAGAATTTGGCACCAGGATAAACCTAAAAAATGTTTATGGTTGGAGCAGGTGCTGATTATTTCTGAGCTGAAGGAGAAGGACTTCCACACCAACTACACCTGTCGAGCATACAGTGCCAGGGGCTTACCTGAAGGTTACTTTACTCTGCTACTAGAAGGTAAAAACATGAAGTAAGGGCAGGGACGCATGCTTTAACTTTCCAGCCCTTGATTGTGATCTGCTGAGCTGCGTTTGAAGCTGTTGTAAAATAACATATAAACACACAGTTATGACTGCTTTACAGTTTCAGTATCACTGCGCCAATTAGTCACCTTTTGTCAGACGACAAGATCACGTCTTGTTCATTGTCTCAATGAGTGAAAGAAAACTTTAAAACTCTCAGATAGAAAGAAAATTAGCATTTATATTTTTATAAACTATACGATGAGGAGGAGATTTAAGAGAAGTTAAAAGACAGGTGAAATTGTTTTTTGATTGTTTTCCAGTTTCACTGATTGTGTCAGTACTTTTGCAGTGTTCTGGAAAACAGAGTCTAAAATTATCTGAAATTAAATTATTACGTTTTATTCACATTTGAGCATCTGTTTATGATCGATAAATTTTACAGTTGTATACTTGGTAAAATCAGTGTCATTGGTGCCTCAGAGCGATCTGAATCAATCATCCATCATCCTTCTGACATTTAATAAGAATAATAAAGATGACTGAGACTTTACCACAGAAATATCAGTAATTTTCAGAATGGTTGGCAGTCAGTTTTCTGCCGACCAACTTGTCAGTGGATCCCCTTATCTTCTCGGCTCTGGTAAAGTTAATCTGGCAGAAAGGCGACCAGTAGAGGGCGCAGGCCAACACGTTCCCTCCCCACTCCATAAGAACATGATCTAAACAGACTTTGTTCAAGCTCTGACTCAAACTTTGGTGAAGACAAAGTGGCCACGACAAAGAGCTCAGACACATTGTTACAAAGGAAATCACTGTAAAACAGCTGTTAGAAAAAACAAAGAGGGAAAAAATTAAATTAAATTTTTTTTTATGTTTTAAAGAGTCGTACTGATAT
>JAPZEB010033703.1:0-11467 GCA_029783705.1 Chaetodon striatus
CTTCATAAGTATGGGAGCAATGCTAGCTAGCAGCAGACTGGTGGCAAGTGACAATTTAGTGGATCAGCTGATGTTTCGTATGGTAAACAGAGCTGCAAAAGTAGAGGTGCTTTAGACGGTCAGTTTCGCAGCACCATATGAATATGCATGTATCTGTATCTGTGTGTGTGTGTGTGGAGGATAGTGACAGATAGTAACTGTTGTTGAATGAGTGTATAATCATGTTAGCAACTCAGTAAACGAGTAAGTGAGGAGCACTGCGAAAGATTAGATGAGTGAGTGACTTTAAGAGGTTACGCAAGGTAATATGTGAGTGAGTGAGTGAGTGAGTGAGTGAGTGAGTGAGGAAGCAAGTTGAACGCAGTGACTATGAAAGCAGATTAACACATCAGAGAGTGAGTTAAAAAAAGAGTGAATGCGCAGTCAGCAGAGAAAGTAAATGGATCTGAGGGTGACCAAGGTAACGTGTGAGTGTGAGTGAATCTGGATGAATGAGTGAGAAAGTGAAGGTGAATATGGACAACAGAGGAAGTGAGTAACTGTGTGAGTAAAAGGGAGAGGGCATGGGTGTGTGAGTGAACCACTGAACAATGAAGTTGGTGCGTAAAATGTGCTCGAAAGAGTATTTAAAAGACTGACGCTGAGAGGGACAGCACCCTAATATGTGGGTGAATGAATGAATCTGAGCAAGTGAATGTACGGAGTGAATGCAACGCCAACTGAGGAAGTGAGTGACTGTGTGGGGAAACCTGTGTGAATGAGTGAAAGTAAAAATTAAAATTTGTGTGAATGTGTGTCTAAGTAAATGATTGTAATGTGTGCAAGTAAGTAATGTTAGTGAGTGAATGAATGAGCAGGTGAAAAAGTAAACACGTGGATAACAGAGTGATTATGTGAGGGATTAAACGACCGAGTAAGTGTGTGAGTAAGTGAATGGGTGAGCAAATAAATTAGTGTCCAAGTGAGTAAGTGACAGAGTGAATGAGGAGAGCAAGTGAAAGGGTGAATGTGTGGATAAGACAGAAAATGTGTGAGAGGTCTTAATTCAATTCAGTTTTATTCATAAAGCCCACTGTCCCAAATCACAATTTGCCTCAGAGGTTTTACAGCAATCTGAAATGTGAATAGGTTCATGATTAAGCAACAAGTGAATCTGACTTGAATGAGCCAATGAGTTATGAGCTGGTGGTGGGAATTCTGCAGCTATGGGAAATGGACTCGTATTTGTAACTACATTCACACTTTGGCCACTGAGGGATTTCGTCCCCATCCATCCATTTTCATCCGCTTATCTGGGGCTGACTCACAGGGGCAGCAGGCTAAGCAAGGTACTCCACATGACTCCCTCTCTACAGCAATGTTTTCCAGCTCCTCCTGGGGGATCCCAACGTGTTCCTTAGCTAGATGAAATATATGATCCCTCCAGCGTGTTCTGGGTCTGCCCCGGGGCCTCCTACCAGTGGGACGTGCCCGAAACACCTCTAACTGGAAAGGCCCAGGGAGCATCCTGATTAGAAGCCCGAACCACCTCAACTGACCCCTTTGGACGTGAAGGAGCAGCGGCTCCGAGCTCCCTTCAGATGTCTCAACTCCTCACCCTATCTCTAAGGCTGAGCCCAGACACCCCACACAGGAAACACCATCATTTCGGCTGTTTGTACATGCAACCTCATTCTTTCAGTCAGTACCCAGAGCTCATGACTATAGGTGAGGGTTGGACGTAGATGGACCAGTAAACTGAAACCTTTGCCGTCTGGCTCAGCTTTCTCTTCACTACAACAGTCCGGCACAGCGCCCGCATCACTGCAGACACCACACCAAACACCTACCCAGCTCACGCTCCATTTCACCCTCGCTCGTGAACAAGACCCTGAGATACTTGGGCTCCTTCGCTTGGGGCAGCAACTCTCTCCCAGCCCAGAGGGGGCAATCCACTGTTTTCCAGCAGAGAACCACGGCCTCAGACTTGGAAGCAGAGATGACCAGAGATGCAATTCTGAGGTCCCCAAATTGGACCCCAAACTGCATCTTGAGATCCCACCATGAATATCACAAACATAATATGTGGCAAGGGCCAACCCTGGCAGAGGCCAACACCCACTGAGTGCCGAGTATGTGGACAAAGCTCTCACTTCTGGGATCAGATGGCTCGTATCAACGACCTTGGTACTCCGTATTCCCACAGTATCCCCCATAGGACTCCCCATGGAACGCAGTCATAAGTTTTCTGCATGTCCACAAAACACATGTAGACTGGATGGGCAAACTCCCATGACCCCACCAGCAGCCCTGCAAGGGTGAAGAGCTGGTCCACTGTTCCACAACCAAGATGGAGGCCACATTGCTCCTCCTGAATCTGGTCGCAGCCTCCTTTCCATCACCCTGGAATTAACTTTTCCAGAGAGGCTGAGCAGTGTCATACCAAGATAACTGGAACACGCCCTCCGGTCCCCTTTTAAAAACAACTGGGGACCACCACCCTGGTCTACCACCAAAGGCACCATACCCAACATCCACTCACCTCAGAAAAGGCCTGTCATGCCTCTTGTCCCCGTTTTAAAAGCATACATTTTTAAAAGTCTCCTAAAAAGAAGAACCAAGAAATGCTAACTAACCAATGAGAATGCTTTGAGAGAGGTTTATTAACCAAATAAAAAAACATACAGTGTAAATATACAGAAGAAATAAAGATGCATCGTCCAAAAACGCAACATAAGCTTAAAAAAACACAACGCCCACTAACCTACTGACTCTAAAACGACATGTATGCACTGAACTTGAACAGATTCTTAACACAGTTCCTCCTTGTTCAAGTTTTCTATTCTCTCTCAGTGAATATGACAACACAGATGAGCAATTAAAGTCTGGGGGTTTATAAATTAATTAAATTATTTAGTGTGTCATTGTTGTGAATGGGTGCCACACGCATATTTAAAGAGGTTACTTCCCCAGAGAAAAGAGGAGTAAGGAGTAAATCATGCCTACATGTGTGCTGACTCAGCATCGATAACATTAAATGAGAAAAGTTAATCTACAGGAGAATAAATATTTGAAAACAATACAGAGTGTCTGAGAGTCTTACTCCATATATTTCATTATATTTTTAGACCTTGAATTGTCACCAGATGCGTAAATTTTATGTTTTCTTTACATAAAAAGATTTTCTGGGCGAGGACCCCCACACCTTCCCCTCCATACGTGTGACACATCCACTGCTGTGCCTAAACACAGCCTCACAGAGCTGTTAGCACGGCTGTAGACTGTTAGTCTTGTTTTTTTTATCATTACTGGCTAATGCAACACATTAATTACATTCTGTCTGTCTGAAACTTCTTAATAAATTATATTTGAAAATAACCAAACCTGACCCAAACCAGACAGCACATTCACAGTGTACCAGACGTGCCCTGTGAATGAGTGACTGAGTAAAAGAGTTGCTGAGTGAAAAAAAATGAATGACTCAGTGAGTAGGAAAATGAATGAGTGAGTGCTCGGCTTAATGTGCCTGGATGAGTGATTGTGCTGAAGAGGGTTATAAGACTAAATGAGCCTCCACATGAATACTGAGACAAACAGGAGTTTCTGGCACAAAGACGGCCCACTAATTGGATTCATTTGAGTCCATTTGCTGTCAGGGAGACGAGGCACTCATCCCTCCGACCCCTCGTTCTTCACCCATCCGCCTCTCCACAGCCATGTTCCTCTCTGCCACCCACCTATGATACCAACACAGCCCTGTCTCATAATGGCAGGGATTATCATGACAACCGCAACAATGGCAGCGCTTGAGACAAGAGAGTGTGTGGGACACCGGGACAGCTTAAGTACCTACGAGACTGCTGGGTGGAAAAAAACAAACAACTTTGAGTGTTTCTGTTCTGGGAGCTCCTGCATAAAGATTTGTGCTATTTTTGCCCAGAGAAAGTCTGCCAGCGCTGTTTCTCTAAAGGCAATCTCTGAAAACACAACATCTTGAAGAGAGTGATGTGTGCTTAGTCACAAATCCAGAGAAAATGAGTTTCACATGTGCAGCAGCAGATTCAGAGCTGGTCTTTATTCAGACAACAGGGAATCAGTTACCCCAACTCTACCCTGAAAACCATTGATCTGCTTCAAAATGCTCAGGTTACTTATTAGGTTAGAGTGCAAAGGGTCGCTGTTGTGTTATTCAGTGAATCACTGTGCATACACATGGTTTCATGAGGTGTGAAATAACATAATTTATAGCCTTATGTACTTTTAAATTAGGCCACTTTATGTAATTCTCTTCAAGAGATGAGTTCCTGCTGTTTGTCTGCAACAAAACTGAAGATATGGTCTTTGCCCCAAGCCGCTGATAAATGTTCCTAAATCTTTCACACTGATACTTTAACCAAGTTCATTACAATTCATCCCTGTAGGGACTTTTTAACAAAACAAAATGTCTAAACAAGCCACTGAGGTGCGAACGCCTGAACTTGTTCCAGATGCGTGTTCTGGGCTGACAATAAACCAATGTCGAGTGCACTTTATCTCTTTGGATTTGTTGATTAATTTGTTCTCAATACAATATAATAACACATAATAACACAGAAGGGTATATTTATATCTACCTTGTGGTTGGATAAGGATAAAATAAACAAAACATATATTATGGCTCCAACAATCCCATTGAAGACATGAATACCTGAACCAGATTTCATGGCAATCCATCAAATCATCTTAAGGTATCTCCCTCCAAACCGTAAACACCAACCTCACGATGGTGCCAGAGGAAAGGTCAGAGGACCTCCAAAGTCACCAGGACGCATCCTCTCGTGACTGTTTGTACATTTTGTGGCAGCTGACTGAGTAGTTGTTGAGATATTTGAGTATGGACCAAAGTTGTGTAAGAATTGGCCGTCAGCCTGACACTGACATCCCAAGAGTTGTTTTTTTATCTTTCCAACAGCTCGAACAAATCATGCATTATTTAATCTCACATCTTGAATACTGTAATGCATGAATCTTGTTAAAGCCTGTTGATAAAGTTGCACTTACTCAAAGGTCCAGTGTGTAGGATTTAGGGGCATCTATTGGCAGAAATGAATGTAATATTCATAACTATGTTTTCATTAGTTTATCATGACCTGAAAATAAGAACCACTGTGTTTTTATTACCTTTAAATGAGCCATTTATCTCTACACACAGAGCTGATCCTCTTCCATAGAGTCTGCCATGCTGTTCTATAGTAGCCCACAAATGACAAATCACTGGCTCTACATAGGGCCATTCGCGCTATCACACACACTTGGCATTCGGGAGAAGTTTCAGTTCTGCAACGTCACCACTAGATGCCACTAGCGGCTGTGGCTCAGAGGTAAAGCGGGTCGTGCACAAACCACAAGATAAGTGGTTGGATCCCCGGCTCCTCCAGGCAACATGTCGAAGTATCCTTGAGCAAGACACCAAACCCCAAATTGCTCCTGATGGCTGTTCCATTGGTGAGTGAGTTAAAAATTAAAAAGGTCACACCTTGTATGGTAGCCTCAGCCACCACCAGTGTACGAATGTGTGTGTGAATGGGTGAATGTGACTCGTAGTGTAAAAAGCGCTTTGAGCGGTCAGATGACTAGAGAGGCGCTATACAAGTGCAGGTCCATTTACCATTCACCATAAATCCTACACACCAGACCTTTAAAGTATTTTCATTATGTTTATCTCCTCTAAATTAGTGTTTCCCAACCAGGGGGGCGCCAAAGAGCCTGATCTTGACTGCACCAACTTATACCTGTGCAAAGGTTGTTACCAGAGAGGTGTTTTCATGTTCCTCTACTGAAGGAGGTGTTGTCCGAGCACTTCCCTAAAATCTGATATTCAAACCTACGCTGGGCAAGGTAGATCAGGTATGTTGCTAATAATAATGCAAACTACCATCTAATACAACAGAGGATCAGACTTCAAAACAACATCAGCAAAAAACCTTCAAAGCAGAATTTATAATAGCATTACGAAAGTTTTGACAGCAAACATGGTACAGAGTGCAGGTTTTGGATGTTAACCGAAACCTGGAGCTTCCTTCCAAACCCCATCGCAGCAGATATTGTCGTATGTTTCACAACCATTAACACTGACAGCCACTTCCAGCTACAAGCTAACAAACAACCTAAACAGGTAAAAGATGCTAAATACACTTAGCACTCTGGTCTGCTAGTTGCCGATTTTGGTGCACAACAGATTCCTCATCTGAGTCTGGGTCTGACTGTGGCTGAACCTCGTCAGTGCTTCCTCTAACGCTAACGCTCATCATCTTGACGTGCACTGCTCTAACACCAGTCAACCTACAGTCAACGAGGAAGAAAAAGTAGATCTGCATCCCTTTTCGGGAGCAATTTTTTTATACATTATGTGGGAAAACCATGTTAAACAAATATTAGAATAAGTATTTTACATACTTAAAAATGTGTCAGGAGGGGGACTTTAATGGCCTGTAACTTAGTCTCCACACTGGTCATGACATATCAAAAATTTTCATTCCAATGACTCATCAACAAGAATAAAGGCAGAATAAATACCCCCAGCGGCGACACTTCACCATCCCAAGAATCTCATGTTTAAATCTGCAGGGCAAAATGAACCAGAATCCAATAACAAAGCAAAAAGGAGCACACAGGATGATGAATATAACAGATAAATTACCAGGCTGGAATGGTTTCCTCCCCGCCACCATGGATCCTTTTGTCCAAGATCCAAATTAATTATGTCAAGGTAAGTGTTAATCCGCTGAGCTTTGGTAATCATGTGCGGAGCTTTCCTACATAAAGTGAACAATTTTTGGCAGCTTTAATGCCCATAAGGAAAATATGTCTTTTCCAAGATGATAATTTAAGAGCTGAGACATAATTTGAGAGCAACACAGTGGGGGTGCAAGAACAACAACACCCAGCACATACAGTATGATTTAGAGTCTGAAAGTTTCACACATTCATAAATCAGGAAAAAAGGCTTTTAGTAGATGGCCGGTAAAAATGAAAATGTGGTTTAGTAAATCAAAACAAATCATATACAGTCAGTAGCATGATCCTTTAAGTATAAAGAGAGTTGGAGTCTGAATAATTCACTGTCAAATTAATTTGTGGTCGTTAGTGACGCCCTACAAGGTCAAACATGAGATGAAAGTAATTCTGTAGTCAGTGGTCCCGATGAAAATTATCTCCTTTTTTTTTGTAGTAATAGATTGTTGTCTGTCGTTAATTATGCTAATGATGGCCGATATGAGACAAGGCCACAGACTTGCTTAAAGGCTACTTAATGATGCAGAAGACTTAAATGTGTTGTCTTCTCAATTTAATGTTTTTATTTTATATATTTGAAACAAGAATACTGGAGAATTTTACGATTGCTAATGACACTAAGATGCAGAGGACCATATTTGGTACAGCTTGTGGAGAACAATTTGTTAACCTGTGGCAGCTAAAAAAAAACAAAACTTGATTTTTGGGTACAAGCAGTCTGGGTACTTTAACAGCCAAACTACAAGTGAAGGGTGTTTTCTTAAACAAGAGAGCTCAGGGGAAATGTACAACACGTATAAGGATCCTGACAGTTTGGTGCTTTACTGAACAGGAAGTGGTGTGGGTCAATATAACAAACAACCCTTTTACAATAACTAGAAACTTTAATCCAATGTCATTACCCGCACAAACAAAACATTCTCACTCCTAGCTTGTCAACTGCAGCTCGGTCAGTGGCCGGACGCTTCAAACTATAGTTTCAGATTCAGTGTCAATATCCACTTGTTACAGGCTACAGTGTCTTTCAAAATAAACTTTTGTCTACACAGGAAAACTTCTTTTAGTTTTTACCAACAAAGCTACTTAGTTAGCTTTAGAGAAACAATTAAGGTTCGGGTTACAATATCTAGGATTTTACAGTAACTTAATGAGTATGTCACTTGACAACTGTCAAACGTGACGTAGTCATAATGTGACAACTATATCAGGTGATGTACTACAGTAACTACGTTGCGTGGTTATAAAAACTCAAGTTGACTTTTGGTTTCACACACAAACAGCAGTCTCCTGGGTGATAGTCTGGTGCAGTGGTTCTCAAATGCGGTGCAGCAGCACACTGGTATGCTGTGAAGTTTTGTGATAACATTATTATTGCTATACTCACTTGGGACTACACAAAAAGTTATGAATGAATTTTAAAATGACTGTATCAGTATTGTGTGCACACTCAAAACCTAATAAAGAAGCAAACTCCACCCAAAAAATTTAATTTAATTTAATGTAATTTAAAAAAACCTTCACGGGGAACCTATTTGTCACTGTTTGCGCGTAGGCATCACTTTACCTTACATTATCTTACATCATCTCCCATTTAAATGGATGTTTTTGGTGCTTTGATGTAATTTTTAAAAGTTTAAAATGAATTCTCGAATCATTTTGTTGATAAATATTTAAACTGTCAATTATTATTTGATATTAGTAAATAAAAACAAACATTTATGTCGTGACAAGAGTGATCACGCACGTAAAGACGTTGTTGTGCACAAATATAAATACATATGTGCGTTGAGACCTTGGTTTGGCCTTTGGTGTGCCTTGGGCACAAAAGTTTGAAAACCACTGGTCTGGTGTGTGTTTGACCCATCCACCACCCCGTCCCTTCCTCCTGTCCTACTAAGACTTTTTCACTCTTTCTGCTACTTTACTGACACGAACAAGATACCACTGGAGTTAGCTGAAAGCCTGGGGAGTCTCATTCAGATGCTGTTTGGTGCCTTGTGCATTGGTTAAAGAAGCCGAGGGCCACTGACCAGGCTGCTGTATTTGACACTGAGAATGGGAACCATTAAAGCATGAAATCACACTGTCACAACTGTAACATATATGGCCAGGAAAAAAAAACTTCTGAATGAAGAAAACTGAAAACAAAAAGCATCTAATAAAATGATCAGAAGACAAAAACAGTAAGACAACATGAAAGGAACCAAGTGCTACTAAAACTACTGCATCCAAAAACTGTCAAAATACTTAGACAGGGAGGCCTTAGTGTTACTGATGTATATTCTTAAAGAATATAATGTAACATCATGTGCAGGACAATAATACAGCCTACCTCCATCAATCAGAAGAACCTATTCCAGCAACTTGTCCACCTGTTTCAGACTCACAGTTCTCCAGCACGTTCAACACCAAGGCAACTACACAACTACACAAGCTGCTACACAAGAAGCTGCTGACTTAGACTAGTCTGTGTAAATAATACTCCCCCCCTCCCCAAATGTTTGTATATTAATAACTCCTCTCGTGTTGCGTTGAATTTGTGAAGAAAACTTTAAAAAGGAAATCCTAAATGAATTGTAGTTATAGGGGTCCGCTTTGGGGAGGTCAAGTATTCCTTTAAAGTTGGAGTGTACAAAGATAAAAAGCTGCAACTAATGACTCTCTTCGTTATTGTTTGATCTGCTTATTATTGTCTACATAAGTTCATTGTTTATTCTAGTGTCTGAAAGCAACAGCAGCAAATCCTCGCAGCTGAGAGGATGCGACCCGAGAATATTTGGCATTTTTGCTGGAGAGAATAATCTGAGTGAATCAAAACTCATTGCTGATTAGTTTTCTGTTGACTGACTAATTGATTAATCAATAGTTTCAGCTCTAATGGAGATTTAAAGGGGCAGTATATGATGTTCAGAGCATATTTATGATTCAGAGTCTCATTCAGGCTGTCTGCACAAGATTCTCAGCATGGAGGTGGCTGAGCTGGCCGCTAGAAGCTAAGGATGCTAACTCCATAAACAGTGCTAACATCTGGAACAATGCCGATAGAGCTAACAGCGTGAACCAGGGGAGAACTGGAGAGTGGGTGCTACGCTTCTGCAATGACGCCGTCCCGATACCAGCAGTGCAGTGCAGCGCAGTACTGATATGCTACTGAGTGGGACACATAACTGAGACTCACAACATGCACACATGGCCGGACCTTCTACCACAACAACAAACAGAGAAGCTCAGATTACAACACACACACAGACACACACACAGAGGGAGCACGCCTTCATTCTCGGCTCAGGACGCCATTACTTAACTACATTTTTACAGTTTGCTGCAATATTAACTTTCTAATGTTGTATACAGCTCTTTTAATGTGATTTATGAGGAAATATTTTCTATGGCCTCTGTAAATAATCCTGTTATTTTATTGTTTCAACTTTAATTAGCCAAGTCAACCTGTTCTCTGAGTGTCCAGTGGCATTTTTGGAGGTTTTATTAATTTGGAAAAAGTATTCTTTAATCTGTAATTGTAATGACACATTGAACTATATGACTTTAAACCCACGATTCTTATGAATATAATCTCACTGCGTTTTCCCAGTTTTGTGTTGAGGACATCCTCACTTTAGGGCGCTCACCTGTGTCACCTTAACGCTGCTGTATCACGTCCAGTAGGAGGGATAACATCTGGATGATCTTTGAATCCAAACTCATGCAGTCGGCTCACATCCCAGCAACTCAGCGAAAGGTTATTTGATGCACCTGAAACAAAGAGCACGACTCAATTTCAGTCGTGGTTTGATTAAAAAAAAGATTTGCACAACCCCTGTCCAATTATGTCTTCTCTGAGTGAACTGCTCTAATGAATGAGTGTGACGCTGCATGCAGAACAGCCAAAAGGAAAACTGATGTCACTGTCATGACACATTATAGTCCCATCTTTAGCTACAGACTGGTCTGTGATGTATTTCTATCTGCTCTGGAGGCACTGCTCGTCCATGTGATGTGCAGCAGAGATGACATACTCATATCTCTCATTTCTATGGCTTCAAGAGCTCAAAGGAAGCTTTAACTGCAACACTGAAAGAGAGGACTAGGGGGTCATTTTTTAGTGGAAAAAAGTCAATTAATCATACCATAGGTGCAAATCCATCATTCTTCTCTGGTCTGCTGGTCACAATCTGGTACCTTTGGTTCACTGCCGAACAGGAAGCAGTGATGGAAATACAGCTATAGAAGAAGAAACAGAGATGGCTGAGTCATCAAATAAGAAATATGAGACAAAAACAGACCTCAAAGGAGAAGAAACACACACACACACACACACACACACACAGAGGCACTGAAACGAGTAAAGCTGAAGCAAGAAGCAGGATGATTAATCAATGAGCTATCTTCTGCATATTGAAAACCGTCAGTGGGCCAAAGTAATCAATATTGTTTTAACAAATGGGGCCTCCTCCTGTTGACTCTACATTCATCTAGTTTATGTAGATAACAGAGTGAGGTCTGTATTCTTTTAGAAATACATTGTCTTCTAAACTTAGATCAAACTGTTGAACCAGGCAGTGCTGATCAAATGACGTCAAATAACTAAGATTCTGTCATTCATTTATTCATTTTCAGTAACTGTTTATCCTGTTAGTACTGGAGCCTATCCCAGCTGACACTGGGCGAGAGGCAGGGTACACCCTGGACAGGTCACCAGACTATCACAGGGCTG